>JAOCNB020452028.1:0-14967 GCA_026546465.2 Palythoa caribaeorum
ATAATGACAATCACAATGGCAGTAATAATGATTATAATAATAATGATTATGATGATGATAATAATGATAATAATAATGATAATAATAATAATAGGGAAGATTTATCAACATAATTTATTAATCATCACCCCTAATAACTTTGTGTATTTTTTATTACAGTTTTAGAATTTTAGAGTTAAGGAATTTTAGAATTTTAAATTTTGAAATTATACATGTAACTCACTAGATAAGGCATAGATTTTTATAATACTTTTACTGTTAATTTTTACATCATAATTATATATTTTTTATTTTATGGAAAATCTGAAATCTAGCTTCGAATTCCCAAAGCTAAGTGTTTCACCCACAATAAATAAGTATTACTATGTAATTTATACAGTCATGTATTTACAACATAATCATGTGAATTCTAAAAAAAATTGTACTTGGTAAAAGTTACAGTACAGTAAAAGTCCTAAAGGTTTACATGTCGATTATAATAATATAATTATTGCAAATTATTACCAGGCTTTTTACATAATAATAATAATGATAATGATAATATAATAATGATACTAATAATAATAGTGACATGCTTGACAGGTGCATTTAAAATCTCAATGCACTTACATATAAAAGAAGAAATTTTATGAATTATTACAATATGTAGATTAAAAATTTACATTACTTTTTAAAATAATGTTGTCCTCGCATTTAATTTCCAAAAACGATACACCATAACAGATAGACCAGATAGACTTTGTTTCATTAAAAAATTTGAAGTAAAAACTGAATTACACCTCTTTACAATCAACCAGGAAATAGCGCTAGCCATGTTTATACTATAATTAATATATAAATACTATAGTTGTATAGCGCTTTTGCAAAGAAAGAGTGGCTTATAATCTTTTCATCATGTGAGAAAACACATGTTTCTTTTAATTCTCATTTTTAACAAGTTTCTATGAAATTTTTTAACAGGCTTTAGCAAAAAATCCATTGGTGAAAGGAAGTGCTTTGCTTTTTAATTTTTTATCTCCTGACAAAGAGTGTCAAAACATGTTTGGACCAAATACAATGGGTGATATTGCAGGTTTGTATTAATTTTGTATAAATACTTAAAAAAAATTTAAAATTCTTATGACTAAACAATAGACAGTTTAATTTCCCATTAAAAATAATGTTTAATTATTAGCAACTCAAAGACTTCATTTTCTATACTCTGACATTTACAATGTTGTTTCTTCTGAGTAGTATGAAATAAAAAGTAAATAAAAAATTCAATATAAAATAATAATTCAAAATGACTAGAGCACTTATATTGCTGTACTTACAAATATACTCCAAAAAATATCATATAAAATATTTAATTGTCATCAACTACATAATTTATCTCATCCAGCACATGTAACATTTAAGTAATGATCTGAGTAAGATTGAGAACTAGGGAGATGACAACAGGCCTGTGGCAGTTTCCTTTAGACCAATTTCCCCATGGTGAATTTAATTTCTTTAAACTCAGTAACAATGTGATACAGCACTGGCACTGACGCTCAAAAGCTTTAAAAAAGACTGGTCACGTTTTTTGGGAATTTTTTTTGTGAAAATAAATGTTAGCCCAATTAAATTTGCCAAATTAAATATTGAATATTTGAATTAAATTTCACATGTTTTAATTGAAATTGTTTATGAGCTCCTAGTTGTTACACAGATCATTACTTAATATAATTTCAATTATCAGGTGTCAAAGTGAATGATTTTGTACAGCACTAGTACTGTAGATTATTAATTTTTCATGAGGGTTTTACATTTATTGAATAAGAATAAAGTGGTAACACTTGTGTTTGTACCTTCATTCATCAGGGAAGAAGTTCAAGTCCATGATACCCAAACTTACAAAGGAGGTATGCTGTAAGAATACCTAAGAATAACATATAAATTTAACAGTTTAGAGAGGCCATGAAGGACAACCACCAGGGACTTCCAATTATTTTCTTTATTTCATGTTATCAAAAAATGAAAACAATATAATTATGATATTTAATTATTTTCAACTGATTTGTAACTGGAATGGTCTAACATTATGAAGACATGAGTAAAAAAAATTGAATTGAAGTTGTTGGGGATAAATGAAAAGTACCAAATACGATGTAATACATACACTTTGATACAAGTGCAGTCGAGGAATTATAATGCACTATTTTGTTTTACAGAAAGGACAAAATCTGGATCCATTCCTGCAATCTTTCCTATCATCAACAGTTGAAACAATGAGGAAGAAACCTCCTGTAAGGTATGCAGTATATTGTAGTATTTAACATGGTGCTATCATAATGAAACAATGAGGAAGAAACCTCCTGTTAGGTATGCAGTATATTGTAGTATTTAACATGGTGCTATCATAATGAAACAATGAGGAAGAAACCTGTTAGGTATGCAGTATATTGTAGTATTTAATATGGTGCTATCATAATGAAACAATGAGGAAGAAACCTCCTGTAAGGTATGCAATATATTGTAGTATTTAATATGGTGCTATCATAATGAAACAATGAGGAAGAAACCTCCTGTTAGGTATGCAGTATATTGTAGTATTTAATATGGTGCTAACATAATGAAACAATGAGGAAGAAACCTCCTGTTAGGTATGCAGTATATTGTAGTATTTAATATGGTGCTATCATAATGAAACGACGAGGAAGAAACCTCCTGTTAGGTATGCAGTATATTGTAGTATTTAGATTTAATATGGTGCTATCATAATAATTTTATAGTAATATCATCAATTATAATTGATCATTAATTTTATTGAAAGTTATAAAAGAGTGCAACATTTGATAAATTATACTGTATGATGTACAATCAATTATCATGGACAAATGAAAAAAAATATTGGTAAAAAATTAAACAAAACCTGTATGTTGTCTTTGGGTAATAGTTCCCACTGAATATCCTTTTTCGCCTACATTTCATACATTTTTATCGTGTTCCAAAATTAAACTCAGCAAAACATGCTTGCACCTGGGGCTAAGCTTTGCATTTCATTCATATTTGATATTGTATGTTGCATATGGAAAAAAAATTACTTTAATTTATTATTTATTGGTTCTCTTGAAAATTATTCTAAAGGCCTGTTTAGTAAACTAATGATAATGTAAAAAATAACTTAATAAAATCACTTTGACTTGTGCACAAGTGAAACAGTCATGTTTTTTTATCTAATGAATGTATTTCTGATTACAATTGATGATTGATCAGTTTAAAAGTCAATCCTTTTATTTCTGATGATTGATTATGAAACCTCAGCCAATTTCCAACACTAATTGATGCTATTATTATTTACTGTAGATGTAGTAGCAGTAGAAGTACATGTATCTACATAAAATTAATGATTATTATATTAACTTTTTGTTAGTAGCAGTTAACAGTAATACAGTTTATTCCCCTATAGTAAATTCTCAGCAACTTGAAGTTTGCTCTACATCAAAACCAACATTGATTTCTCTTGAATTTTCATCATTTATTTAACAGTTATTACACATTCATTGGATATGAGGTGATAGATAACTGATGAGAGAAGCATGAAGCTAGCAGCAGTAGTAGTATAGTATTAATAGTAGTACTAGTAGTAGCAGCAGTAGTAATAAATAATGTTCAGTAGCAAAAATAGTAATAGCTATAGGAAGGATATATTACAATTAGTAGTTGAGGTACAAAAAGAATGACAGCAATTAAATTAAGCTCAGTTTTAAACTAAGGTCAATATGAAAGTAAAATAAAAGTAAATGTTAAAATAAAATAATTGAGTTCAAAAGCATTTGTATTTTTAGGCCTGTTGATGACACCTATGCAGTCAGACGGAAAAGCTCGTAAGTAAAATTAATGTTCAATAAAATACATTATCAATTAACATCAATTTTCTCCCATTTTCAACTTTCATATTCCTCCCTGAATATTTTTGCAGCATATTAATCAAAAGGTCGCTAGCATCATTATTTTCACAAACTCAAAATTTCCGTAGACTTCAACTGACCCATGACTGGCATGCTAGGTGAGACCAACATTAATTTTGATCATTGAAACCTGCTTATCACAACCCACTGCAACTTAGTAAAACCTACATTTGTAATCAAAATCACAGGACTTACCATAAATAACTTTTGTGTCGCGAAGAGAAAATTGATGTGTTGTCAAATAAAATTGGATTTTTATGAGCATGGACTACATGGTAGTCTTAATATCACCTTTCTCTTTCTTTGTTTCTGAAATTAAGCCTGAATTTTTCTCCCATCAGGTCAGGAATACCAAGATTAAAATTATTGTCAGCTGCTGATGATCCACATGAAGGTATACATAGACATATACAAAGCTTGAGAAATAAATATATGCATCTCTTGCAGTTCTTTAACCCTGATGCTGAAAGTTTTCATCTGTATTTTTGGACCCCAGGGAAAGAGACAGCAGGGAAAAAGTTTGACATCTGATTAATATTTAAGCTTAGTGAATATTTATTAAATATTATCTGAGCTTCTATAGATATATAAGTTTATGTATTTTCATAAATCAAGGATTCAATTTTAGTGATTATAGAAATAATAATTATTATTATTTATACCGCTATATCCGGCATCATGAATGTTTTCCTGATTTCCATTTACTTGGTTGTAACTTCAGATTCTCTTATTAAGCTGAATGGTGTCTATGAGTATGTCCAGTATTTGGGTGAGTATACATTGCAACAACCCATAGTGACATCAATAGTATCAAGGCATTTCAAAAAAGATTCCTTTTATGCATATGGTGGCCATGAATGTTGACTTAAAAGATGGTGTTGATGATTGTTACAGCGACAGTTTGATAATGTTGTCGATAAAAAATGATGATCAGACAATAGAGCAGTGAGTGTGAGAGTAACAGTGCTGATAGTGCTGTTGATAATGGGAAGGGTGGGGGGTGAATAGGGTAGGCAAATCCACCAATCCATGCAATTTTAAGTCCAGTTCTACTGATCCGTAATTAGTTTATGTTTAAATCCAAATCCACAAGGTTTTGGGGCACAAAAAAGGGCCAGAATCCACAATCAGTAATTGAAATCACCCAAAGCCTGTAATTCGTGCCCAAAAACTCTTGTTGAATCTGTGATCCATCGTATTTTATAGGATCTGTGAATCTGTTGAAATTTTCCTCGAAATCCATGATCTACATGCTTTTAAGGCCAAATCTGCCAGTCCGTAAATCTATTGACCCCTGCCCCCCATAATGGTGGTGATAAAGATGATGGTGACAATTGTGAAGATGATAATGATGATCCTAGATGTTGAGGAATGTGCTTAATATGACATGGTGATGGTCAATTGGGAGTCAGGTTGGCATAGGAGTCATCACTCGTGCCTCTCACCTCTACGACCTGGGTTCGACTCCCAGGCTCCGCACGTGAGCTGAGATTTGTCAATCTCAATCTGACTCCGAGAGTTTTTCTCCAGGTACTCCGGTTTTCCTCCCACAGCGAAAATCGACTCCTAGTTTATTCCATCTGGCTCCGGTGCTGTGCTCCGAGGTTGTGTATGGGCCGTAAAGTGGCTGCAATTGTGTATGTGTCTGTAACCCTTGTATGTGTGTGATGAGTGCGCCTTTAAAATGCTTGCGGTCCGACTTCGTTGAGCCACATCCTCGCAATTCAGCCCCTGGCTGCAAGGAGGGCGATTAGCAAGGCCAATTTATTATTATCATTAATATTATTATTATTATTGTTATTATAATTATTATTATTAACTTTGAGAGTAATTGAGTCAAATAGTTGTTTGTTTAATGATGGATTTAACTCACAGATGAAAAACATCTCATGGATTACACAATCGAGTTCAGGGCTCAACAATAATGGCAGCCAACTAGCCACAGACTAGTAAAAATTGAGTTTTGACGAGTAGATATTTTATTTCTACTTGCCGCTTTCACTAGTAAACAAAATGAAATGGACTGAACTAGTTCCTGTCTTTCTCGAGGAAGACATCTCGGAATTTTATTGTGGACACAATATGTTACTGGGCAAGTGCTGTTCATCTTGTATGTAAATTTAATGTGTTTACTTTTTGTTGTATGGCATGAAAATGGGTTGCTGAACATTGTTATTATGTTGAAAGAAATATTTGACAAACAAGACAGCATTTCCTAAAAGCACACATCCATTACTTATTTTTATGAGATTAGTAAAACAAAACAAAACAAGACCAAGCCAATATCAACACTTGACTAGTAAAAAAGATCTTTGGCTTGCAACATTTATGTTGTCATTAGCCACTAGACCAGTGGGCTGTAAAGTTAGTGTTAAGCCCTGGAATTTGTTCTTGCACTTCTTCAATACAGAAAAATTATTGTGGATACTGTATTTCCTCGCAGCGTATATTAAATTTTTCATGATTTGGGTGCAACATTTATTCAATGGTGACATTTAGAATGCTTTTTATTTTTTTAAACAACGAAACATAACTTTACTTTAAAAAGTAGAAAAAAATGACACATTTCTTTATCTGCCTGTACCAATCAAACTTTTCTGCTTTAAAACTACAACTTGCTGAGCTTGTAAATTGCATAAGAAATCAGATAAATTCGATGTTGCAGATTTTTGTTTGTGCATTTCCAACTTTAAACTTACATTTTAAAACAACTCCACTCTTCACTTGTAAAAAGTGAACATCATAAATGTAACGTTCCAGTTTGTTGTCTGTTTCAGGGTGCAGCATTTATTCGAGGGCGGCATTTATTAATAGTCTGACTCTCAGGTGCAGCATTTATTCGAGGGCGGCATTTATTAATAGTCTGACTCTCAGGTGCAGCATTTATTCAAGGGCGGCATTTATTGTAGGAACTACAGTAGTCTTGATGTCAGTAATGTAGCTGATTTTTTATGTCTGTCAATTGCCATTGATTGATGACAATATTCATCTGTGCACATGAACAGGTGGAAGGTAGACAGTATAACCCACATACCCTGTTATCACATAGTCGACATTGGAATTTGTACACCACACATTGCTGATGACAATATATATAGGTAGTTCATGGTTCTCACTGACTAATGATAACAAAATTCCAGGAGTTTTCCAGGATAGAAAATATATTTTTCAAGGACCCAACCACGCCACTAAAACAATCATGCAGTTCTTCAGCTATCCAGCTGAAATAAAACAGGACCAAAATGACCAAAATTCCCCCTCAAAAAAAATTCATGAAATTGAGTCCACTCTGGTAAAATGCAAAAAGTACAATCGCAAGTCAGATGCTTCTGCAGGTTTGGGTTTGTTTGTAAAACTGTCGAAAATTTTTCCACAAAATTCCAGGAGTTTTCCAGGAGTACAGGGAAATCATCTGTTTTTCCAGGAGTTTTCCTGGGCCCTGGAAGAAAATTTAAAAATTCAAGGAGTTTTCCACCAATTCCAGGAGTAGTGGGAACCATGGTAGTTGTCTGACATAGTCCATGACTCAGCATATTTGCAAACATTTCATTTGGTGACTGTATAACCCAATTCATAAACAGCAGACAGGACCACATACTCCACAGGGTATAGCCTGATGATACTGGTAATCATGATGCTGCCCTAGCAACATGCTTTCTTTTAGCTCTCTTTATATTGCCTTCACCTTTCAGCTATGTCTCCCCTTTACAAAGTGTCTGGCTACATATAGTCAGAACACTACTACTACTACTACTAATAATAATAATAACAATAACAGTAATAACAATGATAATTTAACAATAAAATTAAGCGATATCACCTCTGTTTGAAGACGTTTCAACATTGGCAAACGTCATTTGCAAGTCACTAAAAAGCCTAGCTTGAACATTCAGTCAGACTCATGTTAGACTTTTTGTTTCACTAGTTCATCATCAGAGAGAGAAACTCTGATGTGCCTCAGAGGAAATAATAACAGAGCAAACATTTGTTCTGTTATTATTTCCTCTGGGACACATCAGAGTTTCTCTCTCTGACGATGAACTATATTATTTATAGCTTGGAAAAAAGTGCTTCACTAACTTATTGTGAGTGACAAATTCAGCCTGTGATTTGTCTTGCTTGGAGAACAGAGGACTGGAGACTTGTGATTTGCAGTCATACATCATCATTCATGTCTTGGCGCTACTGTTCGACTAAGTCCAAATGTTTAGGCACATCCGGAAAAGTCTATTGGCAATGCGAACAGCTGGTTGCTAACTGCGAGTGCTGTTGTACTTAATTGTTTTGTTTGATATTACAAGATTTTTTTTTAGCTTTTAATGTCCTTGATTTTTGTTAAATTAGTCCAGACCTGGAACGCCCTGGAATTTTGTTTGACTAAAAGTGTACGAATCCCGTTTTGAACGGTTGGTTGAAATCCAATAAAGTGACCATTTTGTTTGTGTCGAAAATAGATTCAGAAAATGTCTATAGCATCACGAAATTCCAAATTGGCAGTGTTTTTCAAATTGTATAACGCTTCTAAGACTTTTGAAAATGGATGAAAGATCTTTTAAGATCTTTAAAAAGTGTTTATGTGGCGAACAAAGCTTTTTTCGGTTTTGGTATCACTAGAATGCGTAGGAAAAAATTCTTAAAAATTTTTTGATTCCGTTAAATTTTTGCCACAAAGCTGACCTTAAAAGTTCCCACGCCGACCATGGGCAAAGAAGATGACTGGGAGTTGCTAAGTCTTGGTACAGAACAGGCCGTGACGTCACTTCAGGAATTGTCGACTCTTCTCGCCAGTTCCGTTTCACTCTTTCACTGTAATTCCATACAAATCCGATCATTTTTTGGCCTAAACAATCCGAAAAATGATCGGGTTTGTATTGAAATACATTAAAACAGTGAAATGAATGGTCAGCGATTCCTGACATGACGTCACGGCCTGTTCTTGTCCCAGACTTAGCAACTCCCAGTCATCTTCGTTGGGCGTGGCCGGCGCGGGAACTTTTAAGCTTAATTTTGTGGTAAAACAATTGCAGAACCGAAAAAAAAAAATTGGGAATACTTGCTTATTCAATATAAAGCTATCAATAACACACAACTCTGTAGGCCGTATAGAAACTTTAAATATTTTTTTGGAACCACTTCTCTTTTCTCGTGGTTTAATGATAGCATCAACTTTTTCCAAATTTTCAGCAAATATCAATGCGACTGGTTGTGAACATTTTTAAGCACCTGTTGGTGATCTTAATATGCCATTGTTTGCCCGTGTAGTCACCTGGAAACATATGACTTGCAAATAGGTCTCGAATATTCTGACTTTTGATGTAAAAGTCTTAACAAGGTCTTAAATTTGTAGAGACCTGAGATGCAGAAAAACGGCAGCGTGTTTGGCGCAGTGGTAAGATTTCTGCCTTCTAACCACAAGGTCCCGGTTTCAAATCGCGGCTCAACCGAGTGTTTAACATTTGTGTGACCTTCTTCTCCGCCAAAGTTGACTCAGCTTTCCATCCTCCCGAGGTCAGTAAAATGAGTACCAGCTTCTGCTGGGAGCTAATGTGCGATGGATTAGTGTCCCGTCCAGGGGGAGTCAATGACTCTCATCCGCTTAACACTACAGAAACTAGAGATTAGCACCGGCTCCAATGGGCCACTTAGGCTCCTAAAAGGATTTAGCTAAGATGCAGAAACCCTGTGCACCATCTCACCATTTTGTGAAGATAGCTTTTTGCCAGTACTTTGCACAACATTACATACTACCTACTTGCATAAGTGAGAACTACCAGGAAGAATTTACAAATATTGAAGAAATTATCAAGCCCAGGTTCCTTGAAAACGAAGACCTTGAAAACGATGACCAAACACCTGAAAAACAAAGACCGTTTAATTCATATGCAATTCATTGTTGCTGAATTTCCAAGAGTCAGGCTGCTATCAAATTTGCAAAAATTGCCAACTCTTGAATTTCATGATACAATAGGTCCTTTGCAGCAAGTAATCACGTGGTACAAATAATGATATACTGGGACGCCAAAGAACGTGCTAGACTCCAAGACAAAACACAATTAACAACAAAAGTGTGTTTTTTCTTTGTTTTACAGTTCCCAGTGGAGTCTAGAACATTCTTAAATTGTGTCCCAGAATATCATTAGTTGTACCATGTGATCACTTGCTGCAAAGGGCCTATAGGCATTTTCCGAATCTACAGTTTGAGACAAACAAAATGAACGGTCACTCAATACACAACTTCAATGAACCGCGGTCTCGGTTCCATGTTGGGGACTGGGCGCCAAACTCGGGGTAAAGGACAACTTCAATGAACCGCGGTCTCGGTTCCATGTTGGGGACTGGGCGCCAAACTCGGGGTGAAGGAACGCTACGAAGTCATAACAACAAACAGTTATCGTGCGATTCACAAACAATCAGCAAATATCTACAAAATAAGACAATACAATCGAAGTTTCAATCTCAAAACCTGTGCGAATCGCATGAAACTTTTGCTTTAACCCCAAGTTTGGCACCCAGTCCCCAACCTGAAACCGAGGCCACGGTTTGTTGAAGTGGTATATAGGATTGTATCAACTGATTCAAAAGTTGAGACGTTCTTGGTTCATCCAAAACCACGTGTAGCGGGATAGGGGTTAATATATTGGATATCAATGCCGAAGTTATAACTATCTTCTATAATAGTTTTTAGTTAATTCTGATGGAGTCTACGTTTACGAGATCTAACACATCCTCAGGAAAACCGAAAACACAACGAAATAGATAAAATCAACAACTTTATTTATTTACTTACAACATAAAACAAAGATATCAATCATATATCCAAGAGATAACGAACATTTCCAATGTAAAGTACGAAAAATTCTGAAAAATTTTCAAGATTAAAATACAGTATTCAGACTATTTAACGCCCTTTAGAGCACGAAAAATGCCTTGATTACCAAAAGCAGGGCTGCCAAAGTAAAAAGGATTCCAAAATGTTGTTCGAAACACTGGGACACTTATCCCACTGTAATAAAAAACTTTAAAAAGTTTGTCAAAACAAAGCCAAAACAATCAACACTGTTGCCATAGCAATGGATGACGTTTGAACGAAAAAGCGGTTTCCACTGGAGGTAGGTTTCCCACCCCTTTCCACGTGCTTGTCACATGTTTCCTGTTGGCTTTCCGATAAGCACAGTGCGTGATCCATCACGTGAAATGTATAATGCTGTTCAACGACGCCATGCAACAAGTAGGTCCCAGGGCCATCCGCGTATACACCTGAAACACAAAGTTGGATCGGCAGTCAGGACCTGTTCACATACATTCGAGTCGTCTTGTTAGATTGGGTCATCTTGGGGGATAGGGTTTTCTCAGGTCGTAGGGTTTTCTCAGGGGTATGGTTATCTCAGGGGATAGGGTTTTCTCAAGGGATAGGGTTATCTCAGGGGATAGGGTTATCTCAGGGGATAGGGTTATCTCAGGGGATAGGGATATCTCAGGGGATAGGATTATCTCAGGGGATAGGCTTATCTCGGGGGTATGGGTATCAGGGGATAGGGTTATCTCAGGGGATAAGGTTATCTCAGGGGATAGGGCTATCTCAGGAGATGGGTTATTTCAAGTAATAGGGATATCTCAGGGAATAGGTTATGTCAGGGAATAGGGTTATCTCAGGAGATAGGGTTGTCTCAGCGGATAGGGCTATCTCAGGGTATAGGGTTATTTCAGGGGATAGGTTTATTTCAGGGATAGAGTTATCTCAGGGGATAGGGCTATCTCAGGGGATAGCGTTGTCTCAGGGAATAGGGTTATCTCAGGGGATAGAGTTATCTCAGGGAATAGGGTTGTCTCAGGGAATGGGGTTATTTCCTTCCCTAACTTAAAACCAAATATAAAAAATGAATAAACAGCGATATCTTACAGAAGTTATTAATTACGACAAAAGCACACAAGACAAAACGGACAGAAAGCAGCAGAGAACAAGTGATATTAACAACTGGTGAATCAGCTAAGAAATGTTTCTAGACCAACAGATTGAGACCGACTCCTGATATTCAGTAGCTGTGACGTACAACATTTCCAATGAACAGAAGACTTGCGCATGCTGGAATAGTTTCCCCAACGGATTTTATTTAGAATATTTAGCAACAAAACCTCACATAAAAACGGGTACAAAGCGAGATATTCAAGATTAAGCATTTACTGGGACCTACAGATATTTGTCGCCCCTCTCTCATCCTCCCCACCCACCCTCACTGAGTTGATGAATCACCTACCAACATCCTCCCCCGAATGAGTTTCCGAGTAGAACTGCTGCCAGACTGTTCCGTATGTTGACTGCTGTATATACTCTTTGTCCCCAGTGTCGACGTTAGTGAGGTTCTCTCGAGTCCCATTCACCCAACCAGCACCGTTGGCATATCCTAGAGTGGTGTAAGGCTTTCCATCCTTGGCTAACGTCATGATGTTGTTTTTGTCAATCACTTTACCGAATATAGGGTTGCCACGCTTAGGGTAGCCCGCAATCGTAAACACGTGTGAGTGGTCAGCGGTCACGATTATTGTTGTGTCCTCTATAAGATATACAAAATGGTTTGTTTTTCATGACCATACTCGCAACATTGCCGTCCTTAAAATTCACCGTTAAAAAGGCCAAGCATATTTTAAGAGAAAATAACTTGCTTTTATACATATAGTACTACTATTTATGATATCACTTTTCTTGATTATCGTGAACATTATGCTCCGAGATCAGACATGGACCGTTCGCCGTCCATGTCCGTGTGCAACTCCGTATCTTTGTCCGTGGCCGTCTTTTTTTAACACGATAGTGTTAGCGTTAGTGATAGTATTAGGACAGTATTTGCCTTAATGTGTGAGAAGGAATTTGAAAAAACCTGACCTCTCATTTTCTTAAGTACTTTAAAAGAAAAATCCTACCCTTTCCGATAAGTGTGTGGATCAGTCAGAATTTTGAGGGTCTGGGCTACCCTTGCATTTGCTTATTTCAGAAGACGTGAAGGTCTAACTAATCGTGATAAACATTAAAAAAGCAGCATTTTCTCCTCGTGTATTTTGAGACTCCAAGTGAAGATTCAGAAAGCAAGCCCAAGCCTTCCCCTAGCCCAGCCACTGTGCCTCCATCACGCGCTAATTACCCTATATGCCTTCCCGCACGTACCATCCACATGCTGTGCCTTCCCGCACGCACCACCCACACGCTGTGCCTTCCCGCACGTACCACCCACACGCTGTGCCTTCCCGCACGCACCACCCACACGCTGTGCCTTCCCGCACGCACTACCCACACGCTGTGCCTTCCCGCACGTACCACCCACACACTGTGCCTTCCTGCACGCACCACCCACACGCTGTGCCTTCCCGCACGTACCACCCACACGCTGTGCCTTCCCGCACGTACCACCCACACGTTGTGCCTTCCCGTACGCACCACCATGCACCATGCATTCACTTTAGAAAGGACGTACTTTCTAATGTGACGATCTGAGTGACATGATTCAAGATTTTACTCTATACACAGTCTGGCAGTGTGTTTCTCTCTTACCTCTCTTAGTTGCCTTCTTGGCCGCTGTTACTGCGTCGTCGAAAGCCAATGCGTCTGTTAACGCTCTATAGGCGTTAGAGTCGTGATGGCCGTGATCTATTCGTCCTCCTGAGACATAAACCAAGTCAGAACATCAGCTAAAGGCGTGCTTACCTATTTCTAGATAACTAGATAGCCAGATAGTCTATCATTCTGATAGACCATTTTCGAATTTGCAGTTGCCGCCGACTGGAATGACAGCGGATTCAATTTGTATAGTCTTACCCTTTATTTGAAGGTACAAATATTCCTAAATACCAAAGCATATGTAGTTTACATTGTGTGTATTGTTGGAGGTGTGACTTCTCGCTCCCTCTCGCTAGTATTTTTAGATATTTAACGACAAAACGATGCTAACACTGTGCAAAACACTGTGCAAAAATAATTTAAATCAGCGGCCACCAGGAATGCGAAACTTTTCCATTGTAACCTGTAGCTACTATTACTGGAAAATAGGGCGTTGGTTAGCCCCCTAGCTTCTACCCTTAAATAGAAGTGAGCCTGAGTACAGTGTTAGCATCCATTGACAGATGTTTCATTTTTCTTGAGAAATAGAGAGCTCTTGTTTGTTAGCTGTGCTTTATTAAGGCTAAAACAGCTGTCTATAGCTTACCATCCTGTCCAGTTTTGTACAAACTTCTACTATCCCGATACGTACCTTCTTTTCATTTGTTAACCGATATAAAAAGAGTAAGTAACTACTAAAACAACCGCCCTGTTATTAGAAAACTTATACGCTAAATATGCTTACACTATTTGATAATTTCACACCTTCCACGAATAAGAAATATCCCTTTGGGTTTTTACTCAAGATCTTGATAGCTTTTGTCGTCATTTCCTCCAGAGAGGGCTCCCCAGCGGTGTCATTGATCCGGTCCGCCTCATAATTCATGTGGCTGTACTCAAACAAACCTGAAAACAATTGTAACAAAGCAGTAATAAGTCCACTGAGGATATGTGAACCTTGAACCAACAAGTTCCAAGTTAATTGATTACAGGTCAACTACACTAATAGGAAGGACAGGTTTATTACAATGTTCCAATGATCCGTTATACCATAGCGATGTCAGTCAAAGCCAACATTATGCACCCTTCCTACCCCTCACCTTTTTTATTTTGTTTGTTACTATTTAGTTTTGATAATAATTTAAACTACTTAACACGAAGGATGATTGTGTGGGGAGTGCGGACTTAACAGTTGGCCACCATTGATAGTCTAAACTACTATAAAACAGAAAGAACAATGGCAGTTAAAGAGTTCTAACCACTACCCACAATGCATTATTAAAAATTTCTGTTTACTTTTTAAATTTTAGAATATCTTTAGTTTAAGTAGCCACATCGAACCTGTATTCAGATTACCTAAATAATGATATATACACGCTTTTTTTATAAGAACAACTTTATAAGAACAACGAGGCTCAAATTTGCCAAAATTTAAGAACAATTTAA
>JAOCNB020452607.1:0-14967 GCA_026546465.2 Palythoa caribaeorum
CTCAGTGGTGAACCAAATGCATGCGATATTCAAAGGCGTATAAAAAATAAAATACTTGGCCGATTTCCATAATTATTTTTTATTTCAACCAGTATTTCCACAGCTTTCAGTGGCCAAAAAATCCGGAAAGGGGTTAGTTGCACTTTAAAATAAAAACAACTGTCAAAGTGTGCCGTAACCTTAATATTTGCTCACAGTGGCACTTATTTTTAGAGAGTACTGTTCGACTTACGATCCAGGAAGAGATGCAAGGAATTTCTTTAGATTTCTACCAGCGTTTCCATTTCCATGTGTGTCAAACTTTCTCGAAAACATATGTTTACCTTGGTTAGGGGAGAAAAAACAATAAAATTGGTTACTTCAATGTTAATTTTTGCACACTGAACGGGTAGTTCGAGAAGTAACAATTAAGAGTTATCAGCTCTTCTAATTATATCTCAGACTCACTTATAGTTTCCAACTACTTCTGACATACCAGCAGTAACACAACTTGTAATTTCTGAAGCATTAATACTATTCGTCTTTGTGAGCGTAAATAAATAATTTCTTTTGTTATAGCACCAATCATGAAATCGGTGATTCGTGGGTTCGATTCCCGTCGGGGCGTCTGATTTTTCCAGAATTTGTTCAGTTATTATTTCCTCTTAGACACATCAGAGTTTCTTTCTCTGACGATGAACTAGTTGTTCGAAACATGTCGTATGTAAATTATAAATAAAATTTTCTATTTAAATATTTATTTTAGTAATTTTTTATCGACCACTTCATCGATATCAGTTTTGAGTTAAGTAGTGAGCTAATTTAGCAAGTACATATAAGAAGTGTCTTGTAAACCTTCTATAACACATTTACAACTTTTACTTTGTTCGCCGTAAACAGTATGTTAAATAAACAAAATTTACAACAAGTATGCCATTTTTTAAGTAAAAAAAACTTTCACAAAATTAGTTTTTAATCCTTTCCCCGTTTTAACAAAAAATGCTTTAATTAGGATTTCGTGGCTACTAACCTGTTTGACGATGAAACACGGCAACATTGATTCCTCGACCGTGACGAGAGTAGTCTCTGCCGTTAACCTTGATGTAAGCTCGACCGCAACTTCCATGTTTTCCACGATCATTACATGCCTCGCTACGGAGATGTACTCGGAGGAAACGTCCTCCTGTTTTGGGAGAACAAAAATATAAATTTTAAAGGACTTTTAAAGTTTTAAAAAACCTTATTGTACCACAATTCAGGCATTCTGGCTGGCTTTTAACAAAAATTGGGGCGAAAATGAAAAGCTTTTTCTCTGAAAAATAGCGATTCTTAGGAATAAAAAGCAAGAGAAAGGGATATTTTAGGTCTTTAACGTACAAAAAACACTGCTTACATTTCTCTCACTGACATTCAAACTCCAGAGAAAATTAGTCAATGAAAATGACTGAGTATTGAAAAAGATTGTGCAATTCTCGTTGTAAAATGACTGATATGGATTGAAGACTAGATCTGAAGCCACTGATTGGCGTTGACATCACCTCCGTAGAATGGTAGAATTCGAAGGATCATCTTTAGAACTAGTCTACAGATAAACTCCTGATGCAGATTCCATATCAAGCAATTTCAGTGACAGCAACCACACCAAAACATGATCACAAAAGGTACTGAAAAAAGCAGGAAATTTTAGGAAAAACTCGAAAAAATGCCATAAAAGTAAGGCTTTTTAGGGCACGCAATAATAGTTATGGATTTATAGGAATTTTTAAGCCACCAGAATGCTTGCACAATTAAATAAAGACATGGAAGCGTTTTTGTCTTACAGAAAACAGTAGCAAAGTAAAATTCTTTTGCCATATAATGTATCCTTTATTATTGAACAAGCTTGTTCCGTCAAGATGGTTGGATATTCGCCTCGTTCATTTTTTGCATTTCCATGTACCTCGACTTCGTCTCAGTTCATAATAACGCAACAACAAAAAACTTGGCCGCATATAAATTATTTTATTTGAGTTATGTAAGGAGAAGTTAGATGTTGATAAATTGCCTGAGGCTGAAATGGTTAAGGGTAGATGGTTCTGCTACGTACCTGGAGGGGGTCCTGCAGGGGGTCCGGCAGGGGGTCCTGCAGGGGGTCCTGCGGGCGGTGCTGGTCCGGATGGCCCTCCTCCTTTGATCAAAAAGAAAGCAATCTGTCAAATATGTAACCAATCTAAAGGAACCACGTTATATGACTGTCGAGAGTGTCGAAAATAATTTGCAATTTTCAAATATGTTCTTTATCTTTAGGGC
Source organism: Palythoa caribaeorum (assembly GCA_026546465.2). Lineage (NCBI taxonomy): Eukaryota > Metazoa > Cnidaria > Anthozoa > Zoantharia > Sphenopidae > Palythoa > Palythoa caribaeorum. The sequence goes on from JAOCNB020452607.1 coordinate 2,269, forward strand.
GACATCTAAGTCTAAAAGTTGTGAGAAGAACCGAAATAGAGAGTATTTTACGCCACTCTTATGAGCTATTTAAATAATTAATTTGATTAGTTCGAGTAAGATTGATATTATAAAAGGTCTGTTACTTTTGTTCGCAGAGATTTTTTATTTGAAATTTTAGGACTCTTAAAGATCTTTTATTGCAAATTTTAGAAACTTTCGACTTGAACACTTTTAGGCTCTACTTCCATCTCATTCTGATGTTGAGGATAAGAAATAAATATACCGCAACCGTTTTAGTCGCTGATAACTTAATGAATGGGCCCTTTGCAGTACTTGGTCATGTGACCATGGCCTTTATAGATTATGCTAGTAAAAGTAGCATATTATGCTAGTAGCATTGCTTATTTTTTGGCGAAATTATGCTAAAATTATGCTCTTTTTTTAAAATTATGCTCTTTGAAAAACATTGCAAACAAGTGCAAAAAATACATTTTTTAATTAGAAGCCGTTGGTCTACAAGAAAGAAGCGCAACAAATCCACAATGAAATTCAAATAAACATGTGGTTCATGTTAAATGCACACTAGTACTAGACTATACTTTCATGTATACATGGCCTACAATGTGTCTTCCGGTTCCGGTGCACCCCAGAGGCTCAGACCCGGGCTCAGACGGTTTCAGGCGCTGCTCAGTGATGCACAATGAACTACAAATGCTACTACTTGAACTAAAACTTAAAACATCGACTAACATCGATGATTATCAAAACGTCGATAATTATCAAAACATGCGAATTATGCTAGCATTGCTACTTGGCAGAAATTATGCCAGTTTGCTCAAATTATGCTAAAAGTTATGCTAGCATAATCTATAAAAGCCTAATGTGACCACAGTTAATTAGATATGACAAAATGATGTTCAGAAGTGGAAAGTGCAGGTTAAAATTAGTTATAAGACGTAGTTTCAAGTCTCAATGTTCAGTACTTCAAAAATTACTGCCGATAAAAAATCAAAATGTATGTTAAAATGGTATACTGGTGAACAAGGCTTGCTCACCAGTCATACAAGCCTTAGAAAATATCCTATTTTCTGTTGTTTGCTATTTCTTACATATTACGAGTCAATAGTTGAAACTTTGCTATTTTACTAATGTCAACCTGCTCTTTCCATTTCTGGATACCATTTTGTCACAGCTGACTGATTTAAGGTAGCTGTGGTCACTTGACTCCTACCTACAAAGGGCCTGTTCTAGAGTTATAGCAGTTTTCGGCCTTTATTTCCATCCAAAACGTCAAAGTAAAAAAAGTACGCATTTGGGCTTGCAGTCTGTCATTACCAGATCTTTTTTAGGACCTTTACAACTTTTAATTTTTTAGGAATTTTAATCCTAAAATTTTTAAAATCTAGGTCATTCTAGCTTTCTTATGACCATACGAACCCTGTATAACGCACCAAGCACGTGATACACTTTATAAGTACAACACGACTTTTTTCTGTTTCACGTTTGGAGTTAGGGAGTCAGTCTCGGATAAGGACGTTAAACCGTAGGTCCAGTCTCTCGATCTCTCTGTCGAGGGACTTAAAAGAACCCACACACTTGTCGAAAAAGAGTAGGGTAGTGATCCCGGTGTTGTGGTTTGTAGGCATTTCTTAATGATAATATATGTGAGCCGCAGAAGCGGACTATCTAAAAACCTTGTACTGATTATTGTAAAGCGCCTTTGATCATATACACATGGAAAAGGCGCTTTATAAATGCTAATCATTATTATTATTATTAGGTAGGCGTAAAGGTTATTATTCGAGATTCCATTGAATGACTCGTAATTGTTCTCAGCTTTTCGTAGAGGTTGACTCCAAATGACTAAAACACTTACCGCATCCTCCAGGGAACCTAAAAGTCAGAATTCCCGACACGACACTCGGTCCCTTTCCTCGGCGTTTTTGTTGCTGTTTCACCCAATTAGTATAGAATCTACGTTTTCCTTTCCAACCCATTAATGCAAATGTGTCACCATATCTTGTCTTCAGCGAATATGCTCCAAGTTTTCGTAGTTCTCTTAAGGCGTCGGAATCAATTCGGCGTACCCCTTCTTGAATAGCAACAAGAACTGCGAGACTGTTGATAGATATAATACAGTTAGTACTAAACAAGCTACGTACTTTACGATCTTAACTGACCCATGGGGCCGGTGCTTATCTCCGGTTTCTGTAGTGTTAATCGGATGAGAGTCATTGACTCTCCCTGCACAATACATTAATCCGTCGTAGGTTAGCCCCTAGAAGAAGTTGGTACTTATTTTACCGACCATGTAAGAAAGAAAAATTGACTCAACTAAATCAACATTTAGTACATAAGCTACTAAATCCAAAACCTATGGAATGCATTGTTTGCTTGGGCTGGTTTTCTAAGCCCCCAAAAGAAACTACAAATGTATGCATATTTGCAAAGTAATGCTCACACAAAAATATATGAACAAACACTATTAAAATCTATACAAATTATTATCAGCAGTTTGTAAGTTATCTGCATTTTTGGGTATCTTTGAATGAACCTACTTATTAGGTATGAATATGAATCATTATAACTTAACTCTTAGGTATGTAAATTAGATATAACTTACTCATTAGGTATGAATATGAGGTATAAGAACTTACTGTAGGTATGGATATGAGGTATAAGAACTTACTTACTAGGTATGGATGTGAGGTATAAGAACTTACTAGGTATGGATGTGAGGTATAAGAACTTACTCACTAGGTATAGATATGAGGTATAAGAACTTACTAGATATGGATATGAGGTATAAGAACTTACTAGGTATGGATGTGAGGTGTAATAACGTAATTGTTAGATAGGGATGTGAGATATAATCACTTAATTATTTGGAAAGGATTAAAGGTATAATAACTTAATTGTTAAGTATGGATGTGAGGTATGATAACTGTTATGATAATTGTTAGGTTAAGATGTATGGTATAATAACTTACTTACTAGGTATGATTGTGGGGTATAATAACTTAATCATTAGGTGTGAATCTGCGATATAATAACTTACTTATTAGTTATGAATTTGAGGTACAATAACTTACTTATTAGGTGTGGATGTGAGGTACAACAACTAACTTATTTAGTATGTAGTGAGTTATAATAACTGTTAAGTATGGTAGTGAGGTATAATAACTGTTAGGTATGGTAGTGAGGTATAATAAATGTTACGTATGGTAGTGACGTATATGTTTGAAGTATAATAACTTACTTATTAGGTATGAACCTGAGGTAAAATAACCTATTTATTAGGTGTGGATGCGAGGTAAAATAACTAACTTACTAGATATGTAGTGAGGTATAATAACTGATCTGTTAGTTATAGATGTGAGGTATAATTCACTTATTAGGTATATGTCTGAAGTACAATAACTTAATAATTAAGTATGAATCTGAGGTATAATAACTTACTTATAAGGTAGCTGTTTAAGGTATTTAGCCAAGGCTTTTCCAGTAAAAAACGCTCGCGAGTAGACACGACCTGTCGACATGACGTTTTGTAAATTAAACAGCACGATTCAAGGTAAAACATTTCAGACTATTTTGTTGACTAAAAAATTTTGGAATCACTGCCTATTAATGAAAACGTTAACGAAAAGGTTTTAATATAATTTTTGCAAATGATTATTTGGGCTCTTTTAAATTACGGAAGAACCGAGTTAAGAGCTATCTAAATCCATTTATAAGCCTACTGGCTCGTCTGAGCTGCTAATTATTTCAATTCTTGTAATTCTAAATGATAAAAGTTCTTGATCCCCTGGATGGGACACTAATCTATTCGAGAAAAGCCCAAAGCAGGAGTTGGTACTATTTTAAACAGCTGGGTTGACTGGAATATCTTGCTCCAGGACACAACACTGTTGGTCAACGTTTCAACTCACAACCCTGGAGTAACGATGAAAATACGTGGAAGCGTTAAAACTTGTACACAGCTTTTGACTCAGTGTGTTGTTGAAAATGGTTTGTGAATAGCAATATTGATGCTTCGATGTAATTTTTTGTATTTGGAATTTTATTTGGCTGTCTTCGTTGCTTTTGATTTACAACCGTGGTAGGTAAGTCGCGTTCAATTTCTATTGCACGTGAAATGTTTAGATTGCGGTTACGCATATCTTTTTAACATCTTTCCGTGATGTCCTCTTAAAACTAGTGGCTTAAAAAGAAAGAAACTTTTTTGAGTTGAAGTCTTTATTATTATCATTATTTTGTGTGCAGACAATCAACTCACCATTTTTCCTGATAACAGCAACGTTGTAACCGCGCTTTTTCTTTGAGTAGTCTTTGCCATCAACGAAAATGTACGCTCTGCCGCGGGTGTTTGGAGTTCTTGCAGGATCGTAACGGCCTTCGCTTCTCACTTCTACTCTAACATAGCCTTTACAACAAATTTAACAGATTAATTTGAATTAGTTCTCTCGAAATAAAAGATCTCTAAAACAATAAAGTAAAACATGTGCTGACAAACTAGAAAAAACTTCTCTTACAAAAGAAACGGTGCTCAAAATTTCTGGTAACGTTTTTAATTCAGTCCCTCAACTGGTCGGTTATCTTCAAAAATATAAAAATCAGTTTTGAAAAATATCAAAATGCAACAAAAATCAATGTAGCATGAATGACGTTAAATACATGTGACGATTTCAGCACGGATAAAACTGGTCTTTCTGAAATGGTAATAGCCGCAGAACAAAAATGTTGAATCATGGGAGCAACATGTCATTGTAATGCTTCCGCTTCTGATTGGCTCTCAGCATAGTGAAGATTGGCGATTTTAATCCAGCACGTTACTTCGATATCTTTCGAGATCAGTTCTGTAATTAAGTGTGTTGAGCGCAAAATGTTTTTAAACTATTTTGTTGGAGATCGGTTAGAAGTCGCCGATAATTAAGGTGTATGGACCACGTGTTTAGTTATTGATGAAGGCAACCAAAACATCACGCTGACATTCCCCACGTGGCGGCGTAGGGACAGAACAATTTAGAAAGGGAAAGAAGTAAGACAGGTTTGCAAAATGATTTCATCCCCACCATCGTAGGTTGTTAAAAGATCACTTTTATGCTTGCCAAGTAAAAGTTATGATTTTAAGTAGACATTTTATGTACTTAGTATTGTTTATATTCGCGAGTTTTAATGAAACGCAATTAGATAACATCTTACCAATTCATAGTTTGGTTATTACCGCAGTTTTTGTCGGGGGAGGGGGTAATGTCGAGGTGCAAGCTTATTGGGAGGGGGGATGGGTGTAGCTGTGCTGCCATTTAGGAATTTCAGTGTCATAATTATCAACTAGCTCCCGAGTATTTCACTACGGCCCTGTCTACTGTAGTACCCTGAACGCACGTGCAATAAAACCATATAATAACGGCATACTTGAAAATGGAGATCGAGGTGGCTTGACGTAGTATTTCTTAATTTCACTTGGTCTTCTTCCAGCCTTTTGGACTTGTTTCACGAGCCCTGTTCTTCCTTTTCGGCCAACTTTACCCACTAAGCAGTAGGAACCGAGGCGCCACTTTCTCCCAGTTTTTATGTTATAAGCTCCAAGTCTCTTAAGCATGGGAATTGCTTTGGCAATATATTTCATGCCTGTACCTTGTATGGATACCAATACATTGGTACTGAAATTCAAATAAATACTTTTTAGTTCTTTTTCTCTTATAAAAACGTCAGTTGGTCAACTTATATCCCCAATCGCATCCAGTGGCTGAATTACTAGGGTTTTACAATAATGTTGGGGGACTTTTGGCCAGGGCTGCATCACGAAGTTTACAATACTGTTTAAGGATGAATGCCCTGTGGAATCAAAGACAGACCACTACACCGGGCCATAACCCTAATTTTATTGACAAGTGTGTGGGCCCCCTTGAATAAAATATTATAACATTGCAAAATAATCTTCTATTTTCACTTCACACCGAGAGATTTTCATAAACCTTTAAACTTATTGAATTAATATAACCGATAAAAATTAACCGTAGTATTCATTATAAAAATTTTAAAGTGCACAAGAATGAATGCTGAACAGCAGTGCACCGTTTTAAAATTAAAAAGGAAATGCTAGATAAATAGCAGCAGCAGTAGTAGTAGTAGTATAGTAGTAGTAGTATAGTAGTAGTAGTAGCAGTAGTAGTAGCAGTAGTAGTAGTAGCAGTAGTAGTAGTAACAGTAGTAGTGGTAGTAGTAGCAGCAGCAGTAGTAGTAGTAGTAGTATAGTAGTAGTAGTAGTAGCAGTAGTAGTAATAGTAATAGTAGTAGTAGTAGTAGTAGTAGTAGCAGTAGTAGTAGTAGTAGTAGTGGTAAATATTTATATCTATATTATAAGCAAGGGTAAATCCTTCAGTCATAAGGCATAACTGTTATCAAGGGATACCCTGCTTATTTAAAATCTTACAACAACGCAAACAGTATCAATAATAACAAAATAACACCGAAAAAATAACGACAATTCCATTGAAGGAACTTAACTTTTCAGTGTCATGCTTATAAGTTCAAACTGGTAGGGAGACTTGAAAGAAGGGGTAACCGAATGGTAAAGGAGGGAGATGCCAATGTGATTGCCTAGATTTCTCCCCTCTATCACCCCGTGATTGAATTCTGGGATCGTGCGTGGGCATCAATCTGACTACAACGGTTTTTTCTCAGCGTATCCGGTTTTCCTCTCTTAGAAAAATTGACTCCCAGCTGAATCCAACTGACTGTGGCGTTCTTCTCCGACATGATTATTCGATTTCGTTCTGACGCCCGGCACCTTGCTGGCAGTTGCAGCGCCTCCATTTTGCGCCCTTTGTAATTTAGTATATGACTGCAATAAAGGGTGATAAGCAACTCCAAGATGGTTCTGGACTTGAATCTTCAAAGTTCGTTAACTCCAAGATGGTGTTGAACTTGGATTTCAAACGTAGTTAATTCCTTGAGTGAATTCCCGCTTACACCAACAAGCGAACTGGTTTACAGGAGTTTAAATTCTGAATTATTTAGCCTCGATTCAGAGCTACAATTTTTGATTCCAGAAGAAAAACAGTGTCCAAGGTAAATATTGTCAATTCTAGGTAGTGTTTATTAACAGTAATAATACTTAATACTATAATTTTCGTAAAAACTTCTATAGCAAGTGAAACATATGCAGAAGCTCTCACCCGCTTAAAAATTGTAAAGATATAAAATATCCAATAATATCAATTATATGATAATAAAATATGAATAAATTTACAGCGATAAAGCTATCGAATGCATCAATAGTCCGCTTACCCTTTGGTCAAGGTCTTTACAAAGTCTTTGAAGCGTTTAGCAGCGCTTTTCTTCTTGTGAGTAGGAAAATTTCTGACATACATTACACGGCCTAAACGTAGGATAAGGTAAATTTTAGTTTGTGAATGATAACCATGACTCTTTTTAACAAATAGATTCCATGTTGGTGTGTCTCTGTTCAGTAATAGATCACAGATGACGTCAAAATGTGGTAAAAATAAAACAATGGCACACGAGGCGATAGCTCCTTGTTTTAGTTTTTTGAATACATTTCATGGTATATCTTATATTTTATTTTCTAATTTCTGATTACTGAATAAAACTCTTATAATTAATATGTAAACTCCTGTTACATATAAAGTTTATTTGAACTCGTGAAATACATTAGTCTCGTTCTTAGACTACGAAGTCGTTCATTCTCATTTGAGTATCAAAAAGGGACGGCAAAAAGTTTATTCAAAAGTTATTTCAACATGAATGAACAAAAAGTTCAACGTTTAAAACGAAAAGTTCAATCAACATGGTGGAACGATCAAGAAGTTCAAACACCGTTTAAAACAAAAAGTTTATTCAACATGAATAAACAAAAATTTCAACCAAAGACTAAAACGAAAAGTTCAATCAACATGGCTGATCGAACAAGAAGTTCAACCAATATCGTTTGACAAACAAGAAACTCAACCAACATCGTTGAACAAACAAACAATTCAACCAACGTTTAAAACGAAAAGTTCAATCAATATGGCTGAACGAACAAGAAGTTCATCCAACATTGCTGAAATGAGGTATGTTGAAATAGTATTTGTTCATGCATCTTTAGTCAGGGTAAACCCGTCAGCTGACACTGGTATCAGTGGGTGTCCTGGTAAATTAATATGAAAGAATAATTAAATAATTTGGATTAAAAACCCGGTAATACGCATATAGGCGTTCAAATGAATTTCAATATAAAAGAGGAATCGTTAAATATAATCCTGTAATTCACATTACCATTGGGAGCGAGAGCAACAACATTGCAACCAGGTTTCCGTGGAGAGTAATCTTTTCCGCCAACAACAATTTTAGCCTTGGCTCCGCTGCGAAGGTGGATTCGGATCGCGTTTGCTAATGAAGAAAAGCATTCAACGTCAGTTTTGTTTCCTTCTAAGCGTTTCGCACTGCACGCTTTTTTATATATAAGAACAACTTTATAAGAACAACTTTATAAGAACGAGGCTCAAGTTTGCCAAAATTTAAGAACAATTTAAGAACAAGCTCAGGCTGAGGCTTGACAACTAGAAAAGTTTTTGTGGTAGAAAATTGACTAAAACTTAGCGCCACAGCATAAAACATAAAAAGATTCACTGTAAAGACTGCTCAACAAATAATGATGGTAGTTCGTCTCTAAATTCAGCCGTACAATACATGTGTGACGCAAGTCGTTTCATTTTCCAATACCTTGTTTCATTTTGGTTTTTCTTCATTAATAACCGCTCACAGAAATAAGAACAAATTAAGAACAAATTGAGGCTGAAGTCGCCAAAAAATTAAGAGCAATGAGCCTCGGCAAAATTTACTGGTTCTTATAAAAAAAAGCGTTTATGTTTATCGGTATCAATACAGTGGGGTTTTTTTAATTTGTGCAATGTATTCAGTAAATTGAAAGACAAAATTATTAACGTATTCATTGCTCGTGAATAATTGGGATTTGCCTGCACTCGGTAACTAACAATTAACTCGAATTTTTGCATAACTTGTGTAGGTAAATCCCGATAATTCACTCGCTGAGTGCGGTAACCTTTATTTGTAGCCACAATAATGAATACTGTCGACAGTTGACCAATCGCTTCACGTGTGGCGAGACGTAGCACCTGGTGTTATTTGTTTCAGTTAATTCTATAAGTTATAACTCTGCCAGCATTTAAAACAAATACAAGACAAAGTACGTCATTATAGATGCGTTCTCCACCAAACGCCCAAGTTGCGAAGTTTAACTGAAACTAGTTTTTGAATCATGGTGATAATAGAAATGGCGGTTTTTAGTTCATTGGTTGTGTTGTTAACAGCATACGAAATAATCTTGCTGAAGAAACTTTGCAACCAAAGTAACGGAGAAAATGAAGAGAAACATGAATATCTATTCCCAGCAGGCATATATTTACCTCGTATTTGACGTACTGGCACTTAAAGTCTATGACGTAAGGTGATTTTAAAATGCATCCCATAACTACTAAACGTCTATTTTGCAGAATTATTTTTTATGTAACTTATACATAAAGTATTTTACTTTTTTTAATATAGAGTCTTTCATATAACATTATATAACTTATAAACAAACTTTATTTTGTAGGCGTCTGAATCTTGGAACATTTTGCATAGCCTAATGCGAGTTAATCACTATTCGAATTTTCCGCGTACTGTGATGTTTTCTGGCTTGTACGAGGTCGGTTCATTTACTTTTTTATCAAAACATATTTGTGGACATGTAGATATATGGTTAAACACGAAATAAGCAAACTTTGTGTAAAATCATACAATTACCGAAAATTCATATTGATTGACAACAACTTAAAATGTTCACGATTGCGAGAAATTTTAACAAATCAAATGAGTTTCTTTCAAAACTACCTGTTTTTGAAACGAAGCCAAATTGTGTATCATGCAAATTTTGAAGAATGATTTTTTTACAAAGCGCATATACTTTTTTCTTATATTGACCCCAGGAATCGCAAGCTGCGTGTTGGAGGAGACGAGGTTTTATAAAAAAGGAATATACCAAGTAGTTATGTTTGCTGAAGTCGTTCTTCTTGGGGTCTTTATGGTGGCGGTTTTTGCGGTGGGTTTTTATCTTCTTCGGGAGATGTTTGCATTGAAGAGAATGAAAAATCATGGCGGAAAGTACTATCCTTACGCGGGAATATATCCCGCATACTAAGAGTTGAGTGGTGAGTAAACTGGTTTAACTATCTCCATGACTAAAGAGTTCCATTACTCTGTCACACATTGAATCCAATGCAAGTGGAAGTCTTGATCGCTAACCTAAATCCTTGTGCGTGCGGGAACACTGCCAAATAGCTTACAATACTAATTCAGGAAAAGAGGGCGGCGTTCTTGAGAAATGTCATGACTCAGCTTTTAAAGTGTAAACTTATTTTTGTACCACAGCTGACTTAAAAAAAATCAGCTAACTTTTACGTTTGCTCAACACTGACTGAAGAAAAATATGTGGGTTTTAACAATGTTATAATACTATTATGGTTTGCAAACCTTAAACATTCCAACCACAAAGGACAGCTAGCCAGACCAATCAGTTTGTGTTTAGTAAATCATCGAGTATCACAACTAAAGAAACAAAACATTTTAGTGAAAGAATCCAGATGATGTAAAGTGATCTGTTTTAAAACAATATGAACTTAGGAACAACTGTCAGGCTATCAGCTCAATCCTAACTAACGTTGGCTCTTTGCCATTTGACGTGAGAGCCACTGGATATGCTACCCTAATCCGACTTTGTGGATGTAAAGGTCATCAAAGGACGTCCGAACAGGCGTTCTATGCTTTTCGTTTTGCGATAAAAGAGTCGACCATTTTAGTCTCATTGTTCCATTAACAATAACACCGCACACACCACACCACACCACATCACATCACATCACACCACACCACACCACATCACATCACACCACACCACATCACACCACACCACACCATATCACACCACTCCACTCACATCATATCACACCACACCACATCACAAACCACACCATATCACACCACACCACACCATATCACACCACTCCACATCACATCATATCACACTACATCACACTATATCACACCACACCACACCATATCACACCACATCACACCATATCACACCACACCACACCATATCACACCACTTCACATCACATCATATCACACCACATCACACTATATCACACCACACCACACCATATCACACCACACCAAACCATATCACACCACACCACATCACACCATATCACACCACACCACAGCATGTCACACCACACCACATCATATCATACCACAACACATTACACCACATCACACTAAACCATACTAGACCACATCACATCCTGTATTGTGTCGTATCATATGATATCCTATCATACTATATCATATCATATATTATATTATATTATATCAAATGAACAAAAAGAGCTCTTCAAAAGAAACTCATTTTCTATCCTAAACAATATTTGGCCGATGCTTGAAGGTACGAATTTCTTTATTTGCTATGCATGCTCTTGAAAACAAATATCTTATTTCCCAGGGCCCATGCAGTATTCTCTCTAAAACTCAAAGAACAGTCAGCATTCTATCTGGATTTTACTAAAAGATACCACTCATTTTCAGATACCATATACAGTTCAGTACTTAGGCAGAAGCAAGCGATGAAGAATAAATGACAAGATGAAGAAGATCAACTTTAGTCTCACGGGATCACCGCGCTGAGCAAAGACAATCAAGCTGTACATACTGCTATTAAAGTTACATAACGCTGTTGCTACGCCGTGTTACCAATTTAAGGCATTTTTATTTCTATTTTATTCGGGCGAGTTATATTTCATATATAATATGTGATTTCAAATGTAATCATAAAAATCTTATTGCACTTTCTTTTAAAACACGTAACGAGTTAATAAATAAATTGTTACCTTTGTGTTTATTCCGTCTCTGTTCTGGTGTTTACGGGCGAACTCGAGTTTTGTATCAATTTAAGTAACAATCCGAGTAAGAACTAGGCAGGCCAACGGCAATAAAATGCAGAAAGGTGCTAATTGCGATATTGGTAAACCGTTACTCTCATTGGCCAACCTTTGAAAACCGACCATATCTTCATAAGTAAGCTAAATTTTTTTCTTTCCAAATTACTCATTTATTCCCTTCTAGTTGAAACATTTTTGTTTTAAAATTTAAGAAAAATTCCACATGGAGAACATTGGCTATTGTTTTGGAGTCTTATGATTGGCATGGATAAATCATTATAGCACAAGAGAAACATCGCTGTAAAATATAATTTCACTGCATTTTACTTTAAAATCATGTTGTAGACAGGTTGATGTATTCTCAGGATGAATATCTGGTGTGGAAAAAGCGAAATGCCGTAGAACAATGGAAGGTACTCTCGTTCTTACTCGGACCGTTACTTAATAATATAGATGGAAGGAGCAAGTGATGACCCCTACACAAACCTAACTCCCCAATAAGCCCTTTGAAAGAGTTGGTCACGTGCCTAGATACCACATAGCAACACGCAACGGGTGAGCAAGCTAACCAGCGCTTTCACGTGCCTAGATACCACATAGCAACACGCAACGGGTGAGCAAGCTAACCAGTGCTTTCACGTGCCTAGATACCACATAGCAACACGCAACGGGTGAGCAAGCTAACCAGCGCTTTCACGTGCCTAGATACCAC
>JAOCNB020453195.1:0-14958 GCA_026546465.2 Palythoa caribaeorum
TGTTTCGCTCTGTTGATTTCAGAAATGAATTTGATAAAAAATTTTGTCTTTCTGTTAACAAACTAGGAAGTTTCTGTTCAGGTAAAATGTGAGAATAAAATGTACAGATCGCACATTGATATTTTTGTTAATTTGTGTAAACATAACTTAAGCCGAATAAGGAGCAAAGCGGTGTCAAGAATTCCCATAGCCCAAATAAAGCGCAAAAAAGTTATTTTTAAAGTGCAAATAGATATACGAAAATAACTTTTTTTAAAAAAAAACCTTTTTCTGGAATTTTGATCTTAATAATAACAGACGTTTCGACTGAAACCATCAGTCTTCATCAATGAAGTTTGTCACGTGAACTATCACGTGACAAACGTCGAGGAACGGAGAAGTTGGGACTCTTATTAAGATCAAAATTCCAGAAAAAGTTTTTTTTTAAAAAAAGTTCTCATCGTTATTTAATCTGGATGAATTACAACATTCACTTTCAAGATATACGAAAAGTTGTCCCGTTTTCATTAAAGCTTCATTCATACTTAAGCAGTACAAGCAGTGCATTATACCATAGGTTAAATAATGAACTCTTGGCAATTCCTGATCATACGCATAGATCAGCTAAAAACCAGAGGTTGAACTTCATATTATCAATATACATATCATTGCTTTACAAAACTTAGGAGTTTGTGTTTGCTTTTAATTCAAACAAGAACCCCAAAGCACTAAGTGTCTGTTGCCTATTACGTGTATACTGAAGAACACGGTTCAAAGAAATTGCAGTGCTCACTGGCTAGGTATACAAATACAGTGGGTAGCTCATTGTATAATAGCATTAAGAGGAGATATAGAGAAGAATCCTCGACCTTTCGCTCAATCGTGTATCAAATCAGTCAATCCAGTTTTGTTATTAGAATCCAGATTATCTCAACCATGAGATAATCATGCCAGCTATGTAACTGATAACCTAAAATCTAAGCAGGTTATCAGTAAGGAGCAATTTCATAATAGCATGAACTTTCCCCTCAATTTGCAGGAACAACTATAGCAGTGTGGAAAAGAAAAACAACACGGCAGAGATTCATTCAATGCAAAAGACAAAAGGATCTCTCAAATGCAGCTGAGCTGTCACTGATGCCTTAATTTATACTGGCATAATTCAAGGCATTGCGAGAGATAAAGATCATATCAACATCTGGGACGTGCTGTTGCCACCTAAACAATGTACTTGTTTCAAACTACGATACCACACAGTAGATTTCGAATTTGAAAACATTCAAATGTCAAACTACCAAACAGTAGATAACAAGGATTGTCTAATGGGGCAAAATGGCATGGTCATAGCATGAAAATGGATTTGTGACTTCAGCACATTGCAACGAAGGAATTAATTGTACTGCAATGACAACATTCCTACGTGGTAATGAATAGTGCGTCTTTCAAAGGAACAGACCTTCTTGCCCTTCGTAGTTTTCATAATAATAAGTGATGTGTAGTTTGGTGAAACTGACTCAAAGCAAATGAGGAACCTGTATGATATGTTAAAAAGAGCTCGAGGATAATGAGAACTTAACTGACTAAAGATATACCAAGAAACAATGGAAAACCATAATTCTCAACTTATTGTCTCACATATTGTTAAAAACAGTTTTAGATCATTTTAATAATAAGAAACGTTCTGTCGCTGTTTTAAACACGACAAGGTTTGCCTTAAAAATACAAATTCCCGTCAATTTGTATTCAATTGCGTAAATTTTTGGGTGGCAGCTCTCACATCAGTTCACATCATCACTGATTTGTCTTTGATAAAAATTAGACTCGGTTCAGGTTTAAAATCGGCCAAACTGATGCGTTTGACAGATTTCCCTGAAGCAAAGAAACATGCTAAGGAAAACTCGAGCTCGTTTTGCTAATTCACTGAAGCTTACCCATACGTGCGCAAATTTTGTAATTTTAATTAGCTTCTGTGCGCGCGAAAATATAGCAGTTTTCTCTCTACAAGGAGACATATATAGCAGTTTCCCCTCTACAGGTAGTTTTCGATGAACTAAACATAACATTGCACCTGTCTTTGCCAGCTTCTTTTTTAGTTTACAATTTTACACGAAGATGAATACGTACTTGCCATAAAAAGAACCCGGCGGCCATGAACAAGGAAAAATTATGCTTAGAACGTTACCACTCCGATGCTGCCATGAATATTCCCATAAAAGTCGGGGAGGACACATTTGGCGTATCTATGACGATGCCAATCGAATTGAACAACTGGCAAGATTCGCTTAGTGTGACAACGAATCAATATGAAACACTCTACTCCGGCGAAGGAAAGTTAAAAAAAATCATCAAATATGAAACTTTGCTGATCGCAGGCACTAATGTGTCAGTAAAATCGGCGATATCCACATTTTGTAGAGATTCAGCCTGATAAGTGTGATATGCTCACCAGTTTAGTGCCAACTGAGTCAACAAAATTATGGCGAAGCGGAAAAATTGACAAGTATCCCCGGTTCAAGCCATATGATTCATTGAACCATGCAATTAACCAAGATAAAAAAAGCTTAAAAACATAAATGGCCAGGATTCTTTCCTTATCTCAAAAATCGCGAATACGGGTAAAATTGACAAGTTTAGTAAACCAGTCGAAAGGTCTTAAATACACTGAATGTGGGCATAGTAACGATGTCTGACAACTTTACGAAACAAACTTAAAATTTCAGCAAAGAAAAAACTGCCGTCTTAAGTATTTAATTCTTTTAGCTGCTCAAGCGCGAGTGTTAAACTTCTGTTAGTTTTGCTTCAAATATATTATGATTCGTATAAAGCGTTTTTTAAAAAGCAGCTAAAGATCCAAAATAAGCTTTCTCTATTCTTTCACCGAGTCAGAATTTAAAAATGCTTATTTTTTAAAATAGTAATTAAGTTCCGTAGCTCAGTATAAGGAATAAGATTATATACACATTAATTATCTCTACATAAAGTTAGAACTTATATCAACATTTTAGCCACGACCCTCTGGAATTGCTCGCATTATTTCTTGCAAAGCCCGAGTGCTCTTTCGTTCCGTTAGACAACAAACACTTTGAACGTTTAATGAAGAAACGTGAAAAAGGCATTTAATTGCGCTTTCTATAATTTTTTGACCCCAGAGTCTCCTTTTAAAATGAAAACAATTTACTATGATTAGAAGAAAAATCAAAGCTGGAAATAAGAAAGAAATGTTTACTCTGATATTCTGAGAAGAATAAGAACAAGTCACAAGTCCGGCGGATTAAGACGAATCATAATTCTACGTGAGACAGTAGTTCATATCTAATTAAGTAAGATTATCAAAACAAAGAAAGTCAGTTTCAAATCCCAATTTGTTCAATAATTTTTCGATATTTCAACCTTTAGCCTAGTCTTTTAAAGCTAGCACATATTTATTCTAGTGACCAACAATGTTGCCACAGCAGCAAAAGTCGACATTGTGTTTTTAAACAGCCATTTTCAGTTGTTCAGTTAATGACATTCGAGGGATTGTTCGCCAGTCGGAATACAAACCGCACTGTTTTTAGTGTCAAAAAAGAAAAAAAGGTGTCCTACCTTTTTGTTTTGGTTCGAAAGTACACCGCTGCACTTTGAAAGCGAAGTTCTAAAAACATGCACTCGATTAACAATTTGTTTCTCAGCAAACGACAGTGCGACGAAAATTGTTAGCGATTCATTTAAATTCGAACCAATAACGAGCCATTGTCAACGAGATACAATACACCATTTAGAGACATAAATTGAACGAATTCAAGTCACATTATTACAGGAAAGTGTTGATTATTGCCGGTACATGCACAAACTTTGCCGTGTCCGCTTTCTACCAAACTTTCTGTTCTTGAAAGAATAACGGCAGAAATAAAACAAAAACAAAACAAACCGATAACTGAAAAATAAATAAAGAAATAAAACAAACGAATTCATGACAACTAATATTTTAAAAGCAGGCCGCAAAGGGTATTTCAGAGTACAGACGGCTTCATGTGGCAGCTGAAACTTAAACACAAAGGAGCCGAAATGCATCCAATATTTCATACAAACAAAAGAGTCCGAAAGTTGAATAAGAGATCTTCTATTAAAAGTTGCAGTAAAGCAAACAAGGAAACAAAAAATTAAAAATAAAACATTATGAAAGTAAAGAACCAGTTTTCATTTGTAAAAGGAAAAATACCCTCTCTATGTAGCCGTCTAGGGAATGCAGCCAATTACAAGTTACTCGTTGTAGCTCTCGCTATAAGTGCCAACGAGCACAAAACATGAGCCAAGTGAACTCTCGCCTTGCAAACACTTCGCCATTATGGGCTCTTGCTCATACGGACAGAAAATGTCGCTCTCGGCAAAAAAGTATCACAAAAATCAAAATAAACAAGACTTTTTAGAAACTGAGTGTACAGCGCTGCTTTCCACGAGGAACATAGTCCGCACACAAAAGAAATTTCAGCAGCAGGTGTGAAATGACCTAACAGTGTAAGCTGAGTTGCATCATTATCATCCAAACGTAAAGCGTTTTCTAATGATTCCTTATAGACCCTATCGAAAAATGGAGGAGATTTTAAAATTCTTTTGTCCACATTCAAATTAGCCCTACTAGCCTCGTCCTTGTGTTAAACTTTCAAAAGAAACGTTACTCTAAACGAGGCTGCATGGTAAGGCTAATTTGAATGTAGACAAAAGAATATCAAAATTGCCGCCATTTTTCGATAGCGTCTATGTTACGCTTCCAAAAACTCATAATGCGATTGGCTCTTACGTCTTCCTATTGTTACATTGCATTATCTTACAAAAAAGAATTTTTGCCTGCACTCGAAACTCAAACGTGTGCATCGGCTCTATAGGCTATACCCTGCCGCCTCGTAAGCGTATAGCGGTCTTTCCCTCGTCTGACTCTTTGGCAATAAGAGTAATCAAATACTACACAAATACTACAAATATAATATCACCGAAGGTAAATTTCTTTATTAACAGTTAATAGGAATGACTATAATACTCCAGAGAATAAATCAATTACTGTATATAGTTTTTCTATATTTAAACAGTTCAATATTATTGCATCTCTTGTGGAAGATTTAAAATACCTTTGTAGGCCCTATACAAAATCATTTTTGGTTTTTGTTTGTGCCATTCAGGCCCAAAAATTTTAAAATTACCATAAAAAAATGATATACAACAATAATTCAGCTACATAGCAATATGCTTCCTCGTTAGCTGTTACAACAATACTATAGAGCCTCAGCTTAATTCCTCGTCAGCTATTAATGAGTATCTTTAGAAGTGCAAAAGATCGAGCTTGCAGAACGGTTTATTTTATCATTTGGACAAGATTTCATAACAACAGCAACAACTTTTATCCAGAAATCTGTACAAATTCTATCTTATTTACTTTTGCACGTCTGGGCATACTCGCCGACTGTTCGACTCCTTGAAATATCCTCAGAACGTCCATGTTTGCTTGTTCAGCCATTGAAAGTAGTGATCCTGAAAGGTTATCAGATAATCCCCGTGCGTATGTTAACAACTCTAAAATTTAGATTTCTAGCGGGATCATTTTTGGATTTGTTTCCTTGGCTTCAGTGCTACGAGCTCGTAACTTTTGAGAAGATTGATCGCACCAGGACCAGCGGTAAGAATAAGTCCGTAAAACTATTTAAAAATCGACAGGCCCCTACGAAAAATCAACAATCAATTCCCGAAAAATAATGAAAAAGAATATCTATTGTTTTAGAACTTTAAGTCTACATTAGAAAAATTAAATCAGGACTCAACCCTGCATTTCCGAGAGAAAAGCAATGATATGGAAAACATATTGTTTTAGTAATTTTCAGTCACACTCAATTATGACGTTATGAACTTAACGCTATTAACATAATAACTTATCTGCGATGAAGCCGTAGCATGGCGAAAGCTTAGATATTTAATCAAACTGTAACAGCGCAGCAGAGAGGTCTCAGTCGAAACAACTCTAATACATGTTTGAATCAAAGATTCAATAAAATAACTGTCAGTCGAAATGTGGCAGGCTTCTACTGCAAAACCATCAAATATCGGGAAACAAAACAAACTTGACGCAACGAGTAACGCTAGACTCTTTGTGTATTATTGTACTCTTTAGCCTATTGACTGCTCACCCACCCACCCTAAAAGAAAAGCCATAAGTGTCAATTGCTTCTAACAACTCTACCAGACAAGAATGAGGATTATAAGCAAGTTAAGTGTTAATTAATCCAGGCCAAAGGGATCGAGGGCTATAAGTATCAACAGCTTACCAACTACACCCGACAAGAATGAAGGTTATAAGTATCATCCGCTTACCAACCCAACCCTTATAGAACGAGAGCTTTAAGTATCAACCACTTACCAACGCCACTCTTATGGAATGACGGTTATAAGTATCAACAGCTTACCAACTACACCCGCCAAAAACAAAGGTTATAAGCATCATCTGCTTACCAACCAAACCCTTATGGAACGAGGGCTATAAGTACTGCTTACCAACCTCACCCTTATGGAACGAGGGCTATAAGTACTGCTTACCAACCTCACTCTTATGGAACGAGGTTCATAAGTGTCAACAGCTTATCAACTGCACTCGACGAGAATCAAGGTTATAACTATCATCTGTTTGCAAACCCAACCCTAATGGAACGGGGGCTAATTAGTATCAACTGCCTACCAGCGCCTCCCTAATGGAATGAGGGTTATAAGTGTCAACAGCTTGCCAACTACACCCGACCAGAAAGAAGGTTTCAGTAAATAGAGTTTTTTTAAAAAAACTATTAAATGCGTCGGCAAGTAGATACAAACTTGAAGTAATGTAGATAAACAAATTATCATCGCCGTGGGAATTTGTAAAGGCTGAAGTTTCAAGATACTCTGACGAAGGGCTAACGCTCGAAACCTCAGCTCTTACAAATTCCCAAGACGATGATAATTTGTTTATCTACATTATTTCAGAATGAGGGTTATAATCAGAATCTGTCCACCAACCCCACCCAAATGGAACGGGGGCTATAAGTATCAACTGCTTACCAACTACACCCGACAAGAGTGAGGGTTATATGTACCAACAGCTAACCAACTGCAATCGAGAAAAATGAGGGTTATCACGGTGCAAGATTGGGATTTTTCTGACTGGTCCAGTTGGATCGAGTCCAGGAAAGCTTTCAGCAGGCCAAAAACTAGTTTAACCAGCCAAAATCATAAAGCAAAATTGTTTACATCAAGAGATATATCAACACACAGCGACATCCAAAAAACGTTTTATTCACGATTATTGTTGATTTTGAGATACAATGACTCAAAAATGAAGACAAGAAAGGGAAATCTTTCAACGGTATTCACGGTTGGATAATTTTCCATAAATGCTCTGAAACTTTAACAATTGTTTGTGATTTTTTAAAGACTATATCGTTCCAGGGCCAAACTACCGGGCTTTGGCTGGTTTTCCACCGTTAATTTCGCACCCTGGTTGTAAGTAACAACTAACTGACAACCACCCGACTTGAATGAGGGCCACAAGCAACTTCTTACAATCTCCTCTCTACAGGGATAAGGGCTATAAGCGACTTAAGGAGAAGATGAAGCAGTGATTTCTTCTTCAATAGCACGTAGGCAGAACACAGCAGTCAGCACTATAACTAGTCCACTTGCAATCCAAACCGCTGTCCACCAATAACCAGGCTCGCGGTGCAAGACGAAACCAAGATAACTGGAATTAAAACACGAAACTTAGTAGGTAGCAAGATAAAATACTTTTAGCAAATGTTTTACAGTTAACAACAAAACTAACCTGGTTCTACAATGGACAATGAAATCTGTAATATCATCATTGGTGAAGTCGCCTTGGACAACGGGTGATATTGATTGACACGGTAACGAGTGACTTGACGTAATTTCACCTTTTCCCAAAGAGATTGTGGCAAGATATCTCCAACCAACAACAAGAACGGATTCCTAATAACAGAAACAAAAGTTACGGCAGCTAACATTCAATGATTTTTACAGCAGAAAATGACAATTCTGTTGATTATTATTGTTATCCAGTAGTATTGGGCCGCACTTGCATTTCAGAAAAAATTGGGCCCTGGGAATCCTCACATCTAACTCTACTAATCATGAAACTGCTCCGTTGTCAGCGTGGTATTCCATGATGGTGTAGTGGTTAGCACTCCTGACTAGAACACAGGGAGACGTGGGTTCGATTCCCGCTCAGGGCATATACCGATTTTTTCTGACAACTGTTTATTCTTTCTTTCATACTACTGAACAACACACATTGATATATGATTATTCTGTTGTGATTGTCGATTTTCTTAAACTATAGATTCATCCATCCATCCGTACACGAATCCATCTGTCTATCTTCTCTTTCCGTCTACTGTTAGTTTGTCAGTCTGTCTCCCTGTTTGCCTGCATGTTATTCCTTTCTAGTCTATTTCCTGTCTTTTTGCTGTTATTTTCTAATAGTATACTTCCAAATGAGGTGGAGTTACAAGGGAGTTAACTTGGGTGGCTAGATTAAAACGACTTTGCTCTGAATTGAAGCTCAAGTCCAAAACGCGCAACTGTGAATTTTAAAACATTTCAACATATTTCCCACCACGAGTTAAAGCTACAAATTTTGAAAAACGTACTATTGTTTGATAAAATTTCGTTATCTTTTGGCAATGGTCCTAGTTTTTAAATTAGTCCGTTCTGCTATTTTCAGTCAAAACAGATCGTCCCTGTTGTTGTCCCATTGCGTTTGTAAGAATGTTGTTAAAAATGACAAAAAAGCGACTGACAAAACTAATTGATATTGTACATGCAACTAACCGGCCTTTGTTGTGTTACAATGTGTTTCACTGCCTGTAGATCAGGAACAAAGCGTTCTTCTACACTACTTGAGATTTCTCCGCGATGATACTTATCACCAGCAATGTAACTACCCCATGAGGCATCAGTGTCTACCTGATGGGAACAATAACACCAAAAATAGGCGGCCATGAAGCTATTTTAAACTCAGAATTAGGGCTTGAAACCGATTTTATTAGGCTAATATGTGGAAAGGCAATAAAGTATGTGTATTTATTGCAAACAAACTCAGGATTAATTTTCGTCAAAAGTTTCTTTATAATGCAAATGTTATATGCTTCATGGTAAGTAACAAAATAGTTACGTTGCCGTTCCAAAATTAAAATCGATAACTCGCTCATGTGTTTACCTGCCAGTTGAATTCTCCAAAGGAACCATAGCTTGTAACTTTTCCTGAACTTAAAAGAAAGATAGCATCATAGCCATCATTATCTCGGCGAACTGATCTTCCCATCAGGTGAGAGAAGATACCCGATCTGTGGGGTGGACTTTCAACCACCAAAGGCGGGAGCTTTAGTGGTTCATCGCCATACTCTTCTGGATCAAAGTCGCGGGCCTGCCCCATATATTCAAACACAGATGGGGAATGACAGACTGGGCCTACAAGTCACAAACTGAGTGCATATTAGTGTTAGATGACTGGCATGTCAGTATACCATGACGCCTGTTACATCATAGCCTGAGGTTTATATACTACATCATGACTTTCACAAAATATAAAGTTTGCATGGAAAACCTATTTAATAAACAGTATGTTGTATATTTAAGCAATAAACCATAGTTTTCTATGGGTTTACCGGCATAATAAACCATGCGGGATGTTGGGAGAACACGAGAAAAGCTTGTAAATCCCGAGCTGAAAGCGAGGGGTTTACAAACTTTTCGAGTGTTCTCACAACATCCCAAGTACTTTATTATCCAGTAAACCCATAGAAAAGTATGGTTTATTGCTTTTATGAAATAACTTTAAAATAATCACCGAACTAATGCAAGCGAAATTTCTTTCAATTCGATCAAAATCTCAACTCTCCCGAGACTTGTCAACTCAAGCAAATCGGCCAATCAAAACGATTGTACAAACCAAATTCCATCTCCCTGTTTTATAAAATAATATAAATTCATGGATATGTGGAAACTTGTGGGAGTGCTTTTTAACGATCAAAGATGAAATCGTATCTAGAAGTGCTCGCTCATGAAAACTTTTAATACCCTCTGTCTTTTTACCACCACCGGAACCACGCTCCAAGTTAGAGTGGCTTGGTTCTTTAGACTGAAAGTTTTTGCTATTTTACCAAAAAAATAATAAAAGAATTAAATTGAGACATAAATGTAGTACTATATAAAAAACTCATCACCTACAAAGAGGATTTTGCCGCCTGATCTGGCCACGCCCGAACAATGAGGTATTCTCTCGTCACTCTTTTGGGCGGGATGGGCCCAGAACATAGACTCAACCTCATCAACAACGTCATCTTGGTTGATATCTGCCAAAGTAACAGTGCTTTTGGGAGAAGGAAAATGACATAGCGGACGTCCTGTGGCCGCATCCATGACTTCTATTCCTCTTTCATTGTGAATCACTGCAGCATTGGGTTGTTTTACACCTACAATGAGACGCATCCAGCAAACACGTGGTTAATCAGCAGTGCTACAAGCGAAAAACAAAAAAACAAAAACTACATCTGGGGGGTTTGATAATGTCTAGTTTAACAAATCTCTGATCTTAATGACGACATTTTGCAAGGAACTGAAACTCTCAGTTTTCCTTAAGTATACGTAGCAAGGATGGTTTCCCTGTGATTTTCTTGCTCATCGGAATGAAAGGCAGCACATACTCATTCACTAAATATGGCCATAATTTCAATGCCATCTTCATCAACACCACTGTTATTGCCATCATAACATGAATAAAATATGTAGCACAAAAGCATGTCCATATTTCTTAAGTATGAAGTTCATTTGACAACTTTTACAGATATTCCGCAATATCAATTCATACAACTATTAACAAAACTGAATGACCATGTGCAATTAAATAGAGCTATTATGTAATTTGAAGACTCAGTTTACCTTGCCCCATGTGCGAGTCTTTAACGAAATTCATCAATTTTATCTGAGCGTGGCTGGGATGACTGATCCGATGGGGCAAAACGTCACTGAGCGCTCTGCTGTAGTGGCGCCAATGCACTTCACCAACGTGATACTGTGAGGACCGCAGTGCTAGTTTGTAGTGATAACTCGACAGATCATCCTGGAGATATGCAAACTGTTTGTTTTAAATGAGGCACAAACCTTTTATTGTGACTTCGCTTTCTGCACATTAAAGTTACATTCTACTGTACAGTTAGTAGTGTTAAATAAAAATGCAGATCTCGTATGATTAACAGACGAGCAGCCATTCTTAACTTTAATTTGCTATTCTTTAAAAAAATGGCTTCACATCGATTCGCCAAAACTATCCATAACTATAGACGTTCTGTAAGTAATTTTATACGTTAAAACTAAATCCTTCGAAAACCCTTTGAAAATCCATTTGAGCCAGT
This sequence comes from Palythoa caribaeorum, assembly GCA_026546465.2. Taxonomy (NCBI): domain Eukaryota; kingdom Metazoa; phylum Cnidaria; class Anthozoa; order Zoantharia; family Sphenopidae; genus Palythoa; species Palythoa caribaeorum. The sequence goes on from JAOCNB020453195.1 coordinate 11,403, forward strand.
GCTTGTCTACGGTTTCTGTAGTGTTAAATAGATGACAGTCATTTACTCCCCCTGGACGGGACTGACTAATCCGTCACAAATTAGCAACCTGTAGAAGATGGTAACGCTATTTTATCGACCTCGCAAAGGTGGAAAGCTGAAAGGTCACATAAATGTTCACTATTTCGCAGAGCCTTCGTTCAGTGAACCTGGGACCTTGCATCTGGAAGATGGTTATCTTATCATTGCGCCAACCACGCCGCCTTTCATATTGGTTTCATATTTTTTAACGAAACTTATTTTTTACTAAAAATATGATCGAATATAAGCGACTTGTATTATTTGACTTCTGTCTAAAATGTTTAATTCAATTATACATGAAACAACCCTAGAGCGTAACACTGCTTAACCTGCAACTATGATGATGCATGGTGGATAGCAAAAGAAAAAAAAACTTCAACGTTAAAAACAAAACCAGATAATAATAACAAAGACCACAACTGTTTTACGTTTTACAGAAGATACTAAGTCCGATTGTTTGATCAGAGATGGTTTAAACATGCGGATGAAAAGCATCTCGTGTAGCAGACAGTCTAAATTGTTCCGTCCAGCATTTCTTAGTTCAATGCAGGGACACACTTTTTTTCCAGAATTAAAATGTCTTGCAATGCCTGAGGTTTGGAGCCGATGTTCATCAATGCGGTGGAAGAAGTGAGGGCGGTATAACCCACGTACCCTAAGCATTTTTCATGGATGAACCATTGAACTGGACCTTAAGCTGCGAGGATGGCCACGCCGATGACGACGCGACATGAAAAAAAAACAATAGTAAATACAATAATTGCACGTTGGAATGCATCTAGCTGACCACCTGCACGTCGTTGTCGCTACAAACATAACTTGAAAAGACCATTTTTGGAGTTCTTGGGATGACGAGGACGTGAAAACAAAAATAATCTCAACATTTCTTTGCCTTCAGGGAGGAACATTTGGCTTTTTTGACGCGGAGAAAACAAAAAATTAATGATCCACAGAAAGAAGTAAAGAGCAAATCAGAAACAATTTTTTTGTAAGCCGTCATTGTTGACGTTGTCGCCCTCGTTGCTTAAGGTTGCTGATATTGTCGAGACGACGACGAAACGTTGTCGTTTATTTTTTACTAGTACTTTTAGTGAAATGCTAAAAATTCTGACTAAAAGTTAAAATGTAGTAGAAATGTTAAAACGTTTTCGTCCATGCGGTCATCTTCAGTAAATGCTAGAATTAGCATACGAGTGTCGTTTTCATCATTTTCAATACAAATCAAATGTTGTTTACCACGCTGAATGCATATGCGTTGAAACATATTGGTGAAACTAAGTGAAATTTCATCGTGCAAAAGCCGGAACATGAAAATACAAAATACAATTCGGAACCAGCTCAAAACCTCGCCACGCATCCTAAACACAGATACAAATGGAATATAAATTTCAACGAAACTAACACCTTTAGAAGGAAAATAATAGAGGGCTTATTTATTGCACAAGAGAAACCACGGTTAAACAAACAAGTATATTCTTACGCCGCAAAACTCTTCCCCACAGGAATCACTTAGAACATAATACTAGTAAACTTATGCTAATTCTAGCATTTACTGAAGATGACCATACAGTCGAAAACGTTTTAACATTTCTACCACATTTTAACTTTTAGCCAAAATTTTTAACATTAAATTTATAAGCAAATATTATGACATTTTAGTGAAATGTTAATGAAGAATTAAAGGATCTTAGCAAAATTTGAAATTCCAGAGACTTTCCAGGGAACACAAGAAGTGTTTTAAAATGTTGTCATTTGAAACATACTTCTTCTGTCTGATTTTTCTCAAAATCTCCCGGCTCGTGCTTCCATCTCAGTCTTCCTGATAACCCACTCAGTGCATATGTAGAAAAATGATCTTCAAACCTTGATGATTCTCCCTAAATGAACAAACAAACAAATTAACCAGTAATAGAAGAGTTCTAACTTCAAAAACAGATCCCCGTGGACGTACGTGCAACAGAGTTTTAAATGAAAAAACCTCACGGATTCAGTAACTAACATATATATATTAGAATTCCAGATCTTGAAAAGAATCTGTCTCCGATGCCAAAAACTTTACAGTTTTGCACCATTTCAGTTGTCCACACTAAAACACTGGAGACTACGGAATGACGTCTTGGTGTGTATGATTCAACTCAACAAAGTATCTGTTTTTAAAATACAAATGCATCAAATTGCAACAGTGTTGCTTGTCTCTCTCAAACCAGTCTACTGTCGCCTGTCAACATATTCCAACACAGTTAAAAGGTATGGGATTTGGCACAAGAAAAACTCTATGTTGGAAATGGGTATGATTAGGTTATGTTTTCTACGATTGCTGATTTTAGGGATTTTTCAGTTTATTTAGTCTGGGTTCGTCTCAAGTGCTGTTGTACAGAAGGGGAAAGTACATTTTTTAAAGAAAATACTTATTGCAATCATTACCTTAATATCTTTAAAGTCTTTTGGAAATGAATCAATTATTTTCTCTTGCGATGGCTTTGAAGAGTGATTCAACATCTGATCATGCCTGGTGAGAGACAAGATAGATAAAACCATATCACTTAGGAGAGTCAGGATGGCCAAGTGGTCAGTAAGTACTTGCGCGCACCTCCCACCCCTGCAATCCAGGTTTAAACCCCCAGGCTTCGCATGTGGGCTGAGACTTTGCTGATCTTAATCCGACTCCGAGGGTTTCTCTACAGATACTCAGATCTTTCTTCTTCACAAAAATTACCCTGTAAACTAAGATCTGGGTCAATTCCCTGATTAGTAATTTTAAGGCTAATGGCTTTACAGCCAGTAGATTTAAGGCATAGATTCAGATTTAACATTAACTTAACTTGAGAATCAAAGTCAATGGAATAACATAAGATAAAAGAGTTTAGTGGTATTTTGGAGGATCCCAATGAGATCGGGAAGCAAATGGAAGGTATTATAGCATAATTTAAGTTTTACTAAATAATTTCTTTCAAGAACTTTAGATTTGAACAGTCAAAGTGCGCCTGGAAGCTCATTCAGAGAAACCAAAAGTTGGAGAAACGAAATTGGTTAAAACAGTAAATAAAATATTTACCTATGACTACTTGCAAAACTGATCTCTTCTCCAAGACGTAGTCCAACAACTACAAGGCCACCTTTAACCGAACCGTGATTTATATGTATAGATACTTCCCTGCAATAAACATTTAACTGAGCCATGATTTATATGTATAGATACTTCCCTGCAATAAACATTTATTAAAAATATATCCTCTAAAAGGCTGTTGAACTTTAAAAGTAAAAGTTGCCATACTTTAGCAAGACTGTCTGCAGCTGAACTCAGAATGCTGAAATGTGCCCTCCAGCAAATGGTGGAGAAGGCGTTGCTATGGATTTGGCTAAAGCCGGATGATAATGCTTGGCTTGAATGAGACCTCGCCACGCAGCCAGCACCAGCACCAGCAATGACACCTCCTAAAGGGAGGGGCCCCGCCACACTGGAATGCAGTTGAGGAGAAGGGGCCGAAACTGGCCG
>JAOCNB020453628.1:0-14954 GCA_026546465.2 Palythoa caribaeorum
TTGTTCTTAAATTGTTCTTAAATTTTGGCAAATTTGAGCCTCATTGTTCTTATAAAGTTGTTCTTATAAAAAAAAGCGTGTATCGGTTAAAAATTATAATGATTGTAGCAAGCATTGCTTTGCGTTATCTTTTTATTCCGGCATTATTGGCAAGCAAATGAATATTTTCTTACAAATTTAATAAAAAATAACTTCTCATAGTGTGACAATTATTCTCGCATTACCCAGACATCAAAAAGTGGAAATTTTAGTAATTTTCATTGCAGTTTTATCATTAATGTGTACCACTGGTGGGTCAAAAACAGACATTCATATTTTTTTTCTTTAGAAATAGAAAACAAGATTATCTGAGTCGAACAATTAGATCGTACATAAAAACTTAAGAAACACCCAGAACGACAGTGTTGTGTCAATACAGACTGTTCATAATCAATATTGAGAAAACTAATATGCAAATCTGAGCACTGAAAAAGTAATGGTTGAAACAGTTTTCTGTCAGGACTCATCTGTCGTCAAACTTAAATGATTTCATGCGGCCTAATAACTGAACAATTTTAAAGTTACGTCTTATAATTTTATATATCTTAAAATGATTTAGGTATAAAGGTTGTCACTGGGCGTGTAATCTACAGTTCGGAAGTAATAATAACTTATATTGATATATATATGAACTAGTACTGCATGGCCTTCTCAAAAAAAATAATTAACACCAAGCGAAACAAAAGACCGTAATTACAAGAGACCTCGGCAAAGTCCGAACGCAAACAAAAAACAGCACGAACCACTTAGAGCCGTAAAAGAAGTTTCATTTGGTGCAGTAGGGAGTATTTTTATGATTTCACTAGTTTTCGTTTGGATGTTATGTGTATTTAGTCTAAATAGCTTGAGTAGTTGTTTAGAAAAAAAGAACATAAATGTTTATTAGAATTGTAACTTAAGTGTCCAATACAAATGATAGCCAAGAATATTATAGCAAAATTCAACTGCATTCTCCAGAAAAGAACTGAGAACATAATATATCTGGGTTTTTTTCCTTTGAAATAATGACAATCAACTTTTAGATAGGAACCATTGTTTGAAAAAGTATTTTTATTAAAAAATTACTGAAACGACTCGTAAATGTAGCAACCTGAACTCAAAAACGAAATTTGCATTATAAATGTCAACTAAAAATTAGTATTCTACTCGTTAAAAAAGTTCATATTGTTTACAGAACACTTATCGAAGGCAAGATAAAAATCCCATAAAATTTTTTCGAGTTCATTATATATATCAGGATCGATGGAGTTACACCAAACCACCTAGTGCTATCAAAGCGAAAGCCGATCTAAGCATCAACTATAAGTTGTAATCCGAGCTTTAAATTTGCATTAAGTAAGAATTCATTTTGCAAGTCAAAAAAGTTCAGGTTATGTCAAAGTCACTTTCAACAAAGTGCTTCAAATACACAAATCAAATTCGACTTTTGTAAGGGAATCAGCAAACAATTTTGTAAAGGAGATCGAATTATTGTGTATAGCTTGTCAACTTTGAATTTACAAAGACCATGAGCAGCTACAGAAAACTTTCGACACTGGGTCTTAGTTTCAACAGACGAACCTTAAAAATCTCCGAAATCCCGATGGAAAAACATTTTGTGAACTTCTCAACATAAAGTCATCAGGAAAATACGAGACAACACCAAACTATTTTTTCTAGTACATCACTTTTGCTTTGTTATTTAACATCGTTCTTCTTACCGAAACTGGATTTTGAAAGGATAGTTGATTTGGCCCGAACAAAGAATACGAACAAGGAATAATTTTGCGCTGATTGGAAAAAATGGAGAACAGCACACACAATTTCAACTGGAGCTCGAAACATAACCAGCAAATTCATGTTGTTCTTCTTAGCTTAGGCATAACTATATTGGCTGTTATTATTTTCATGGGAAACCTACTTGTTATTTTGTCGATTGCTATCAATCGAAGACTTCAAACAATCAGAGGTTCTTTCATAGCAAGCTTAGCAACTGGAGATCTGATGATCGCCTTTCTAGTGGTTCCAATGATTATAGTTTCCAACATTCAAGGTCCGGCAATGTCAAAAGATGGAGGTCTTCAAGCTTGCCATTTCACCATATCACTCGCAATTTCTTTGCTATTTAACTCCGTTGCGAACCTTGGAGCGATTAGTTTAGATCGCTACATTGCAGTTATGGTGCCTTTAAGATATAAAACATTAATGACAAAAAGGAAAACAGCAACAATTATTGCCTTTGTATGGATTTTCTCAACTTTTTTTGGGTTTGTACCATACACGGGATGGAGGACCATTTATCCGCGCGAAAGCGGACATGGACTTTTTTGCCAAGTTCCGTTGAATCTCGATAGTAAATATATTTTAACTGTATGTATCATTGCTTTGATACCGTCAGTTTTTATGGTTGTGGCTTATTACAAAATATTCCAAACGGCGAGATATCACACTTCAAAAATTGCAGACGTAGTGAACAGTGTCTTACAAAACCACAGAAATTCAAGAAGCATCGACCTATTGAAAGAAACAAAGGCAGCAAAGATGATGTCTATAGTTTTGGGAACATTTCTAATTTGTTGGCTACCACTTTTTGTCATAATGATTGTGGAGGTTGCACATAAATACGTGGTCAATTCTTATGTTTACGCCGGAGCCGTTATGTTTGCGACATTTAATAGCGCATTTAATCCCGGTATATACGCTGCCAACAACGGAGAACTTCGCTTAACTTTCAAGTCTTTAATGAAATGTAGAAAACCGAGAAATATGGTTAACGCAGTTTCTCCTTGATGTTATGTAATCAAATTCTAATTTTATCCCATCCCGGCAGCGGTTTGGAAAATACCAATGTTTATCATCTACATGTAAAACGCGTAACAGATTTCTTCTTTTATTAAATCTATATAATGTTCGAAAAATCTAAACCAGTAGATATTTGTGTTTTAGTCTATATTTTTCTGTGATTAAGGCAAAATCTTTGCTGATGGTAATGGTAAAATTTAATAAACCTTTAGGTGAATTTAGCACAATTTCGAAGAGTTGCTCGAATTTTTAATACCGCCTAATACCTCCTTTGTGTACGGCTTTGATGGCTGGACAACATAGACACATTTTTTGTCGGCCATATCACTTTGAAGATGTATCTCGTAGTAACATCAAAAAGTGTTCAATATTTAAAGAAAAAAGTATATGAAAGCCTGAACCCGCTTATTTTGAATATATTTTGTTTAGTAGAAGAATCAGTAACGATATTCTAATAAAAAGCAAAATTAAAATTCAATTCTAAGGCTATCCCCACTTAATTTTTGGTTTCAGTCATCTGACCGACCAATCAACGAGCTGATTTATTCAAATGCTGCGTGGGTATACAATTTCGCGAGTCTTTTGCTTTTTCCCTGTTAGTTTCAGTCGCATCCCAAAGCTGTTACACCAAAAGCATATCACTTCAAATTTATTTTTTCTATCAAAACTTACTGTGAAAAGAAAATTAAGTAGTGATGGCCTACTACAGAGAAATAAAAAATTAATGAAATTACGTAGGAGTAAAGTTCTCAAGGTGTCCATTAGACAGCCTATAATTTATTAGAAACCAAAGAAGACCGTTTTTTCAAGTGTTTTTTTGAGCTTTGTATCTTAGCTTGACAGAAAGTCAGAAAAGCGTTTTAAAACGTTAGGTCGATTTTAGACACTCATTAGTATGCAAACTCTATACTGTTTATTTAAACCGAACCATTTGGTCAAACTTATATAAATGATATGGAACATATTTATATACGCGAAACCAATAAGAGAAATGAATAAAACAGTTTCAAGTTCTACTTTTAAGTCATCGCTTCCTTTGAAAGTAACTTGAGAGATGACACAAGTGATTCTGATGGGCTTTTGAACCGACAGGAGACAGTTTTCTGTTTAAACTTGACATCTCATTTTCTGGTTCAGGAACCTTAGCTGTCAAATTTTCATCCGTCCGTAGAAAAAATAAAGAAACTTGTATATTTAGTTTATGATGATCGTGAAGTTGTATCTGAAATAAATTTTGATTTCTAAGACACCAATTTTTAATAAAACCTGCTGGATCCTTTTTTATTTTTCATATTTGTAATTTGTTTTCATCTTCGCAGGGCCCCTAAAGTGACGTGTCATTCTTTAAAAAAACGAAATATTTTGAAAAACACTGTTTAAGTTTCATTGTTTCATATGCGAGAAAAAAAATATAAAAAAGAAAAAATATATTTTGTGTTTAACGACAGTGAAGTTGAATCGAAATTAAACTGCGAAGATTAAACAAAATCCGATTTTGAATTAATGTTTACAGTTTAGTGGGCGTAGGATCAATATGTTATTTCTCTCATTTCTGTTTTTTGCCTTTGCAAAAAAATTCAATTAAATCCTTTTCCAAAATACCGTTTTTGATCTCAGGAAATAGTTTTTTCGCTGAGGTGTCAGATTAAAAAAGGAATATTTCATAATAATTACATTTTCAATTGTTGTATTACGTGCAAACTGAAGTTAACGACTAATTTGTCATCGAAAATATTAATTTTATGTATGCTGTAATTATCACAAAGCGCTGTAAAAAACTTAAAGAATCGACTTGTAAGTGGATTATTGATTTTTGAGACTACAGCAATATATTTTATATGAAATGTTTCCGTAACGGGTGATGGACACGGGTTTTCTCGTTGGAAAAGAATGACATTAGCTGAAAACAAAAACTAGTTAAAACCTAAAAGTAAAACGTGTCTGCATCTTAAGGTCTTTCTATTGATTCTGAAAAAAAAAATTCGAAGATTAATTTTAAAGTTAGGGTCTTTTCAAAATAATTTTTGAATCTTTCATTTGAATTTTTTATCTAAATTTTCATTGTTAAAAAGCACAGCCTTTGATAGTTATCGTAAAATAAAATGGAGAGGAAAGAAAATTTACATAGAAAATAAAACATGTTATCCGCGCCTTCATAACATGGTGAAAACCGAAGCGAACGTTTGGGAGAATTCGAGAACAAATCAGAGCAAAGAAATGCAAATAAAGAGAAGAGGAAGGAAAAAAAAAAAAAAAAAAAAAAAAAAAAAAAAAAAAAAAAAAAGAACAAATCAGTGAAAACCCGAGAGGCGCGCAATCCAGTTTTTTCACCTGCTCGAGAATTCGCATAAACTTTGTCGAGGTTTTCACCAGGCTATGAAGGCACGGAAAACATGTTTTACTTCTTTAACAAAATTACAATTTTCCGACTGAAGAAAGAGAAAGACGATATAGGAAGCGCGTATAGTTTTATTTCTTTTATAAAACTGCAAACTCTTACAACTTGGCGACAGCAAAAGTCATTAATTTTCGTGCTTCATGTTGCTATGAAAGCACGCTTGTCGTCCAATCAGAACGCGTACACGTAGTATCTGAACAATTTTTAAAATATATTTGAAAAAACTTTTATTTATACGAACAGGCAAATATTGGTTAAAATGAAAACTCTAAGGATCAAAATTGGCCTTTGTAGTATTAGGTTCATTTGCTGCAATTAAAAACGCTATTGTCGGAAGAATGTTTAAATTTGACACCTTTCGTTATGAGAATGAGAAAGCTTTTAATTGTCAATATTGCTCATATCTTAAACTCAAAGACAGAATCCAACGCCTGATTTTTATCTGACTTAGAAGTTAAAGTAGTAAGAAACTGAAATAACAGGCAATAGAGCATTATAAATATTCATACCGTTTTTACTTAACAATACCGTTTTCAGGTGTTTCTCTCACAGAGCGGATTTGACTTTTAAGTAATTACTTAAAAGTAATGGTCCAATACGAATACAGAATATCACAATATAATACAAAACACAGTCAGCGCTATTACATGGAATAATATAATGTTTGGTTAGCAACCGAAAGAGCCAGCACTACTTTTTTACTTCGAAGTGTTTGCTGATGACCAGAAATCAACAGTTGTCGATAAAGCAATTTCTCAACGCTTATTTGAACCTTCTAATAGGCATTTTTTAAAGCGTTCTTGGTCAACTTTACAGTTTTCCCCGTAAAACATCGCACAGAATTTGAATCGCACTCCAATATTGTAAAGCTATTTTTAGAATATATTATGAAATTCCAGTCACGTACATCCATAACGTTGAAGCTGAGCAATACTGAAAGCCGTCAAAAACACATGTTCTTGAAGAAAATTGAAAACAAGTTCGACAAACTCGCTGAAGCAAAATATTATGGTACTTTTTGCAATAGCTACATTTGTGCTACCTTTCTCAATTTTAAAAGGTAGACCAGTATTTGTGTTTCAAACAATTACATTCTATAAAGCGTCAAAAGAAAGTAACACTGGAGAAAATTAACTGTGAATTGCTTGTTTGCTGTTTACAAATTTGTAAAATTATTTCTTTTTATGCAACAAAACCTGCTTTGATTGCTCTTTATTTGCCATTGTTACCCAATGACCCCACCCTGTCGTTCGGTCATTCTAAGTGTTAGAATTAACTGTAAATTGCTCGTTTTGTTCAACACGTCTTGTTTGTTTCACTGTTTATGATATTCGAGTGGAGTTACCAGGCGATAACCGATTTAAAGGCTTTATACGCCATTGCTGAATTGGTAAACACCGTGTTTTCAAGTTTTTTGTAAAGATTTATGAAAACACGAAGTTTTGAAATTTGGTGTAAGCGCAGAGCTCTGAATATTTTTTAAAAACAATGTTTTAAAGTTTTGTGTAAACACGGTATTCTAAAGTTTTGGGTAAACATCGGTGTTTTGAAGTTTGTGTAAACACGATGATTTGAGGTTTTGTGTCAACAATAGTTTGAAGTTTTGTGTAAATACGATGTTTTGAAGTTTTATGTAAAGTTTGGTATAAAAAGACAGCGTTTTGAAGTTTTGTGTGAACACGGTGTTTTGATGTTTTTTAAACACGATGTTTTGAAGTTTTGTGTAAGCATGGTGATTTGAGGTTTTGTGTAAACATGGTGATTTGAGGTTTTGTGTAAACAACAGTGTTATGAAGTTTTGTGTAAACAAGGTGTTTTGAAGTTCTGTGTAAAGTTTGGTGTAAAAAGACGGTGTTTTGAAGTTTTGTGTAAACACGGTGCTTTGAAATTTTGTGTAAGGTTTGGTGTACAAAAACAGTGTTTTGAAGTTATTTTGAAGTTTTTTTTTAAACACGACGTTTTGAAGTTTTGTGTAAACACTGTGATTCGTAGTTTTATGTAAACAACAGTATTTTGAAGTTTTGTGTAAACAAGGTGTTTTGAAGTTCTGTGTAAAGTTTGGTGTAAAAGACGGTGTTTTGACGTTTTGTGTAAATACAGTGTTTTGAGGTTTTGTGTAAACAACAGTATTTTGAAGTTTTGTGTAAACAAGGTGTTTTGAGGTTCTGTGTAAAGTTTGGTGTAAAAAGACGGTGTTTTGACGTTTTGTAAAACACAGTATTTTGAAGTGTGACACAGTGTTTTGAAGTTTTTTGTAAAGTTTGGTGTTTTTGAAGTTTTGTGTAAATACGGTATTTTGTGCGAAAAAACATAACGTTGCACTCCAAGCTCAATTTCAACATTTTAATTTTTTTAAACATTGTAAATCCTCGATTTAGCATCGCGGCTCTTATTTCATTCTCCCAGTTGAAGGTGTGGCGCTTATTCAAGTGTGGCGCATATTTCATTCTCCCAGTTGAAGGTGTGGCGCGTATTCGAGTGTGGCGCATATTTCATTCTCCCAGTTGAAGGTGTGGCACTTATTCGAGTGAGGCGCATATTTCATTCTCCCAGTTGAAGGTGTGGCGCTTATTCGAGTGAGGCGCATATTTCATTCTCCCAGTTGAAGGTGTGGCGCTTATTCGAGTGAGGCACATATTTCATTTTCCCAGTTGAAGGTGTGGCGCTTATTCGAGTGTGGCGCATATTTCATTCTCCTAGTTGAAGGTGTGGCACTTATTCGAGTGCGGCGTTTATTTCGAACTAGTGTAACACAGTGAGGGAAATGATTCTCTATGAGCTCCGTTTTAAGAGTTAAAACTTAAGAACACTTGACCCGCCAGTCTGGTTTTTTAAGAGAATATATATTTGATATGTCTTTATATCAAGCGCCATCTTAAAAGGGATGGGGACGGGCGGGTGATGTAAATGTTTTTATCCAAATTAGCGCCGCGGCGCTTATTAAGTTATTTTAGATTAAGCTGTGGCGCTTATTTGAAAAGTGGCGCTCAAACGAGGGTTTACGGTATGAAAACTTTGAAACTGCGCGTGCACATCCTATAGGTACCAAGGAAGTAGCAGCAGTGAACAGTTTTTTCTCTTTTATTGACAGCTCGTCAGCACTGCATAGCCAGGTAGTGAGAAAGACTCGAGGTTTTGTCTCCAGTGTATCTCGGGAGGTTAGTTATCTCAGGGCATAGGGTTATCTCCGGTGATAGGGTTATATCAGGCAGTCGGGGAAGAGGGTCAAAACAGGCCCTAGCTGTTTTAAATGAAAATATTAAACACCGAGTTATATCGGGATTAAGTGCTATGCAACCGCGCAGATTCAAACCGCCGCTTTGTTTTTTAATAGAAGCTTGCGTACAATTGAAAAAGTCGTTCCTGCTAACTGTAAAACGTTCACATGGAGCGACTTCGTTCCAGGGCTATCACAGCCATTCATACCGAGTTATATCTACCCCTGAAGTTATCTCGACTTCATGTGAACGTCGCGGTACAAAGAATGCTTAGGAAACTTCGCTCGGCCCAACATGTTGCGTTCGTTTGCATGGCATGTTTTCGCACTTGTTGACATTTATCGTCATTTGTTAGGTTTTGTTGCGAAGGGGCTTGAAACCGGTCAAACTGTAGCGAAACAAATCCCAACATTTCAATTGTTTGTGACCGGCGAAGTGTAGCGGTAACGTGTAGCGCCCGTTTACATGGAATATGTTGGCCTCGTGCATACGTCTGCGCACGCGCATTGCCGGCTTGCTGTAGGAGGATGCATCGCTCCTTTAGACAACTGATTACCAACAATGTTGAGAGCTGTTGCGTTTGTTTGCATGGGCTTTTCGGGACTCTGTTTGGAATAAATATCATGAGTTTTTCCCGGCCCTGCGGGGTCATCAACAGATACCCATTGGCCCAAATCCCAGAATAACATTTTAAAAACTGACGCTATTTTTGTTGTTAATAAGTTTTCTGTATCCTTTTAACCCTTAAAAGTTAACAACATAAACCTCCTGGCGAAATCTAAAGAAAAGCAAACAAACCAGAAATTGAACTTTTGAACTCTGACCGAAGTATGGCCAAAAACAAAATAATTAGGATTTAGAACTCATTAAGAAACCAGCGCTTGATTGTAACCAGCTAAACAATTCTCGAACACTGAAACAGATACATAATAGCAAACACAAATTAAAAAACTCTGAGACGAGCCGTACTGTTGTTTCATATATCACTCAATTTGATATTATTCAGTTGATCTGAGCCTTATATGAGGTGAAACAAACTACAGTAGTATTTGGTCGCACTTGCATTTCACTTGAATGAATAAATTGAACCCCTAAATCCTCACGCACTAACCAACTCAACTAATCATGAAATTGCTACGCGGTGGTCCCTGATGGTGTAGTGATTAGCAATCCTGACTAGAATACAGGGAGATGCGGGTTCGATTCCCGCTCGGGGCATATAGTAATTTTTTCGGACGAGTGTATTTCTTGATTTATTTTGTACTACTGTAACAACAAACAATCTAATTCTTTTTTCATTTTCCATCGTTTCCTTCAGATTGCAGACAGCTTTTAAAAGATCTTAGCGAAAAGTACGTTACTGCATCCTCTTATAAGACTTCATATGAGCCACATCAAGCTGGTTTGGATTCAAACAGCAGCTGGTCCCCAGCAGAGAGTGCTGTAGGAGAATGGCTTCTAGTTGATCTGGGAAAGGTTGTGTTAATAACTGGAACAGGTTTGCGGGCTCCTGCAGGCTCAACCGACGTTTCAAAAGCAGTGGTAACTTCATATTATGTGTTTTACAGCCTCGACAACATCACCTTTTCGCCAGTCGTGAGCGACACAGGTTCTACAAAGGTGCGTTTCGTAATGTAAATGCGTTTACCTATTACTAGTTTTTCATCCTTTCTTATGTGATCAGTAATGTATGGTTATGAGTGTGTTTGCCATGTGAGCCGACATAATTATACTGCTGATAGTGACTGAATGAGTGAGTGAGAGACAGACTGACAGACGGACAGACAGACAGACAGACAGACAGGCGAGCAGACATACAGACAGATCTAGACAGACGGACTAGTAAAGTGTAAGTATAACATTATGGCCCTGTGTTGCGATCGTATCATTTACTTCCAGAAGTGTTACACTTAAATTTTCCTTAATTCCTTTAATGTGACTCTATGGTTTGCCGTGCCGTGCTAATGTGGCCAAACAACTAGGCACTGCTGTCCCTGGCCGCTAACACTCGAGGCTCACTTTTATATAAAGAAAAACAGACAGACAGACAGAGACATAGGGTTTGTTCAGAAAGTTTGACTGTAGCCACGCTTCGATTCTCATTACCTCGGGAAATTAAAATAAAATAAACACAATGAAATAAGTGTCATGTAACGTTTGCTTTAAAATAATCCGATATATAAAATGGCTGAAAGAAAAACGTCGCTAACAACCCAATGCATACTTTCACGTGAAAAACAGTTTCTTTTGTCAAATCAACACTCAAGCGGAAAATAACTGAAGGTCTAATAAAAGGCCGTGAGTAACCAACCTTGAACAAACTAGTTAATTAGTTTATTGCTAAGCTGTTCCCATCGGGAATTACCTGATGAACAAAATCAACTCTGCTTTACACTCTGAAGATGTCAATAGACGAAAACGTTCAGTGTTTTTATTTTCTTAAGATCAAAAACGTTTTTCTTTTAGCCGTTTTATATATATGTACAATGAAATAAATTTTAAGACACATAGATGCAGAGATATACAAACAGAGACGGAAAGGTAGGCAGACAGGAGGGTGAGCAGATAGACTGAGGCAGACACGTAGATAAGCAATCAAACAGACAGGGGGGTGTGGCTTATCAGACAGACAGATTGCAGGCGACCAGACGGATAGACAGACATACAGACAGACAGACAGACAGACAGACAGGTGTGTTTCAGCGAAATCACAATATAATTAAGTATGCGGTCAATTGTTTTGCTATAAAGCTGGTTCGGTAAATTTTAACAACTGAAAACAGGCTATGACCCAAGTGCTTACTCTTCATGGCAATTTTTCTAACTCAACAACCAATTTTTAAAAGTGCTGAAATCAAACAAAGTTTGAACACCGTTACGTTAGACCTCAGCTGCATAAGCAAATAAAAATACACAGCGATAAATTCAGATCTTAAAGAAAATCTTGGTATTTTTATGATGTTGAAAAAGAAATATTCATCTGCTTAAACCTTTTGTGCACCAAGATTTGTTGAAATAAATCACATATCACAACAGTAAACCAAATCCGGACGTACATCCCAATGGTACAACTATGATACAACCAAGGTTTCTGAACAGGTTGAAATGTGAAAGATACCTGAAAACTGAAAAAGCGAATTACGTTGTTTTATTGACAAAGATCTTTTGAATAAATACAATTTTTCTTCAATAGCTAATTTCGTTCGCGAATCATTGCAAAATGAATTTTTTACCAGCAGTCGGAAAGCTTACACGGTTCTCGGTTCCAGTTCTTACACAAATGAGGGTTGTAAAAAATGTCAATGCTCGCTGATTTTTTGTTATTTTGCCACGGAATTTGGCAAACTATAGAGAAATACCTAAAGAACAAAACCGTGTCGGCGAATTTGTAAAGAAGTCCTGGTTGATTTTTTATTAATCGATTTCTGCGCCTCTCCGCTAAAAATATTTGCAACTTTCTAGAAACATATGTAAAAAAGATCGGCTTTCACAAACAAAAATCGCTGACACGGTTTTGATCGGCACAATTTGACAAAGTTAAAAAGGTGCGGACAAACACTAGCGAAAGTTAGCTGAGTCCACCAGTTTTCTGAGCTACGGTTGACTTCATAAAGGGAAAAAATTGAATCAAAAGTAAAGCGTCAGTTCGTTCTAACGATACCAAATATATTGAATATAATTTAAATATTCATTTAGAAGAATTTTGTAAGCTTTCCAGTGATATGTAGGTTTTACGGATCTGTGATAAATATCAAGCGAGATAACGTATAAAACTAGAAACATCGCTCAATGTGTTCAATAACCTTAAGTTGATGTTTCATCTTCTAGCGCACCAAGATACAAGTAATAGCTTTAAAAAGTAATTAAAACTAATCACTTCCGGCTATAGTATTCGTTCTTTTAATGAAAAGCTATTGAAAGTGCCCGCTTCACTGGACTTAGTATGAAGAAGAAATTGTATGTCAGTTGCAACACTCCTAAAACCTGCTCTTTTGTCTTCTTTCCATATTCAATTTATGTGTTCAATGCATGTCATACAACAACACTCCAATCAATTCATTCTGTTTTTGCTCATCGGTTCAAATCATGCGCTTAAAACTGAAAATAAGGTTTTCTCTTTCTTTCAGGGATAACTGAAAATTGCTCTTAAGCTCCTCTGTCAAACTTTTTCATTTGAGAAGACAACATGTAAATAAAGACTCCCTCCATGTTTTTAGCTTTTCACAGGTGTCAGTAAAGACACTGAAGCAGTTCCAGACACTACGTTTAACAGCACCTTCAAACCTGTGTTGGTGCGCTTCATCAAAGTGTTGCCACAAAGTTGGGTGGGTGAGATTGCGTTGAGAATCGGTTTCTATGGCTGTAGTTCAGGTTAGTGGTTTTAATTGCAATTAAAGTGAACCTCGCCTTGTTCAAGTGATGAATGTTAATCCTTTAAAGGTATCCAAGCGTCGTTGTAACCCTTTTTGTCCAAGTGAAAAGAGATTATCACTTCTGACTTTAGTTAGTCTGAATATAATCAGTTGTAAAAGTGCTAACAAAGATAATGGCCGAGTAAAAAGGCTTCATAATACCGCTACACATTACTTTGTTCTGTTGTTTCATTCCATCTCTCTTCTGTGAATAATGCCGATGCGACTAAAGTGTACAAAGAAGATAATTTCCTCAAAGATCACGAGTTGTTTAAGTCAGTTTATTCTTAGTTTCAGAATTAGAATCAGTTTTGTTTAATGTGTTCTTAAATTCGGGCGTTACCAGAGTGGCCACGTTATTTGTTTGATATTGATCCAAATACGTTATCTAGTTTGAGTGATTACGTTGAATGAAAAAAAGTGCAGTATTTGCTTCACAAACCTGTCGAAATCTAGAATTATATTATAAGGAGAAAATGATCAAGGGATGTGGCTCCTACTCAGAAAATGTTTGTGTTTGGTAGCTCTGAAAAATGAATTGCAATACTCTTTTCAAATATTTAATCACAAATGTTCAAATGATTAATGACCACTGTACACTTATTGCCCATAAAAGCATTTTTAAATGCAATTCCACACCGGAATTCAAGATGGTAATATTTATTATCCCAAACGTGTGTATAGATTGTGGATTCAGATTGAAAGTTGGGTGTTTCCACCATTATCGGGATAGGTGGGCACTCTTTAGTGTATCATCCCTTTTATTCTTTCTATTCATGCGTTAGGAGCCAAGGTTTCTTTCAATACAGGAATTAATGATAATAATAATAATTCAGTATGTACCACTGCAGCATATTGCTTAAAATAGTACAAAGCTTTTTGGATGTAAAGCAACTATCAACGCACATAATAGTACTCTTGGGATCAAATTCCTTCCCATTGAGAAACTTTGCCTCATTTCACAAAAGTTGTGAATTTAGTATTTCTTTCAACATCCGTTGTATTTGTTCAACCATTAGAACTGTAATATAATTTAAAAGAGTCATCTTAAAATAAACCTGATTTTTAAAACTTATTCGTAGGTCTTGTGCCGCTGGGAATGTCTGAGGGCAAGCTGTTAAATGATGACCAGATCACAGCATCATCAGAGCTGAACAGTTTCCACAGAGCTGCAAGTGCACGCCCTCATATGAAAAACTTTTGGTGCAGTGCAATAAATGATTTAAAACAGTTTCTTCAAATTGATTTTGTTGATACTGTTCTCCTGACGGGAGTGAAAGTGGCTGGTATCACGTCCCATGGTCATGGAACAAAGTCGTTCATTCTCTTTTACAAAAAAACTGTTGAAGAAATATGGAACTCATATCCCGGAGTTAACGGGTCAATGGTATGATGACCTAAGTACATTTTAAAATCCCAAAAAATCAGACATTAGTCACTGATGATTTAAAAAAGTAAACTAATTTGGCTTTAAAAATCCCACCTACGAAAAACCGACTTCATATAGTAACTTTCGCAAAAAATCTTGGTTCCACGTGGCATGTTAATCTTGTAAGATTGGCAATTTTAAATATTGTACGACTGCATCAAAATAAGTCTTTGTGTTAAATGTAATAGGTTATAATGACCTGATAGCCCGATAAATATTTCAAACCCACACCGTTTGTCTAAGCGGTCCTCAAGTGTCCCGAATCAAAATGGCGTATGTCACCTCATCCTATTCAGTAGAGCGAGTTTAGCAGCCCCTAGGGTCACGTGTACATCACAAATAACCCATTCTCATTGGTTATTGTTTTTAGCAATGTTATTGCGTTTTCAGGAAACCGTGGGTGGTCCCTTTGACAAACACTTACATTCGCTTTTTAAACCATACATCTCAATTCAACTATATTGCCATTCAATGATTTGTGAATTAGGCCGTACAGGTTTATTAGCCAATCCATTTTAAAACTGACTATTTGCCACCTTAACACTTCACTAAACAGTGGTTTCTTGGACAGTTTTTTTGTGGTCTTTGCATAGCGAGTTTAAAGCGATGCATTTATATAGCGCTTTTTCCATATGAATATGCTCAAAGGCGCTTTACAATGATCATTTACATTTTAC
>JAOCNB020454231.1:0-14952 GCA_026546465.2 Palythoa caribaeorum
AGCAGAAGCCAGTACTTGCAGGGAAAATACTGATAAACAGACTTAACTTTGTTTTTAACTGTCCTCACTAACACCTGGAGTAAATAACACTCCTCAGTAACACCTGGGGTAAATATTAGCCCTCAGTTCCTTCTCAGGTAAAGAACTGTCCTCAGTAACACCTGGGGTAAATAACAGCTCTCAGTTCCTCAGGTAAATAACAGCTGTCAGAATAACCTGGGGTAAATAATAGCCCTCAGTAACACCTGGGGTAAATATTAGCCCTCAGTTCCTTCTCAGGTAAATAACTGTCCTCAGTAACACCTGCAGTAAATAACAGCCCTCAGTAACACCTGGGGTAAATATTAGCACTCAGTTCCTTCTCTGGTAAATAACTGTCCTCAGTAACACCTGGGGTAAATAACAGTCCTCACTAACACCTGGGGTAAATATTAGCCCTCAGTTCCTTCTCAGGTAAATAACTGTCCTCAGTAACACCTGGGGTAAAGGGTAGCCAGGGCTCAGTATCAGGAGAAATAGCAATCCTAATACAAGTACCTGGGAAATAAATAACCCACATGTGAATAAAAAGGTGCCAGTACCATCTGGGAGAAAATAAGAGCCCTCACTATTACCTGTGGAAACAATGCCCTGTATCTTGACTATCTCACAAACCATACCCACAGTACGAACATTGTTACTTATGACAATGATTGCTGGACAGTTATAAAATAATTTCATGTATACCATCTTTACAAATTTTGATTCTTCTGCTCTTTGGCTTTCAAAGTTTAGCTGTATTGCTCAGAATTAGTTTGCAGCTTTTAATTGACAAATAGCAACATAAAACTTTTGTTTATAAGATGTTGTTGAATAATTTTCTTCCATATTACAGTATCTATCTTTTTGATGCATAAAAATACCACATGCCATTAATTTGTAAATAATTTCTACTTTTTATTTTGCATCCCAAAAATAATACTGTAGAACTTTCTGTGATTTACTGGTTGATCTAAGGCTCAGTTATAGCTTGGTACACACAGCTTCTCAGCAGTGTTATGGCACACTTGTCAGTAATGTTATGATTTTCTTATAAATGGCAGCTACATAAAAAAGATAAAATTCTGACAGGTATAAATCAAAGCATGACAATTTTCTAGCTATACTTCAAACACATTTTTAAGGAAAAGTCGGTTAGTAAACATATTCCTAAAATATCAAGTCTGATCTTCAGAAACACTTGCCATATTTCACTGGTATGTTAAACTTATCTGACTGATAACTTTTGATAGGTTCACAAGGAGACTCACAAAGTCCAAATCAAAATTTCCCTGATTTATACAGAAAAATTTTAGTTCTTTTTATTCTACTTATATATCTGACATAACAGAACATAGTTATAAAATTAATTTAACCTAAAGCATAAGAAATATGATTGGAACCTTACCTCAAGGCTTTCACAGCCACATATATTCATATACAATTTTCAACAATAAACAACTCAACTTTTAGTAATATTCTGATTTAGCTTTCACTGAAGCAGCTTTCCAAAAACTGCTGTCATTTCTGATGCACTGGAATCTTTCTTAGTGTTTAGAAGAAAGTACTAAAATGTACACAAAAGAATGCAATGGGACTTTCTACTGCTGGCGAATATACTATACAAAACAAAACTTTGGCTTCTGATTGTGACTCTTATTTAATTATTGAAGCTTTGCAGTTGGAAGTACTTTCAATATAGCTGTTGCATGTTTTATGAAGTATAAAGCAAGAAGTATTAAACTTCTTTTCCTCTTAATTTTATTTTTTTTTACAAATAATGCATTTTGAACTGATACAAATACTCCATCAATGAGAAGATTTGTATGAAAAGGTATAGAGTGCTATAAATATTTCACTGATGCCTGATGGTTATTTTCAATAAAGAACAATTTAAATTGAGGTAAAATTTTCACAAAATGTCAGCTTGTGATGCTCATGAAAGACTTATGAGACACTAAACAGCTGCCATTATCAAAATGAAACACAACAGGTACTTGCACATTTCTTAAGGCACAGATTAACAACTTGTCACCTTCTGAAGTGAATTATTTGTTTAAGGCACTTGCAAGAAAACGCTTTAGTAAAGTAAAACTTTTTTTTTATTTCAGTAAAAATCTGAATTGGAGTAGCACACAATGCAAAGCTTAACTTAAGATGAGAACCAGACAAAAATGACAAATATTATGATTTATTTATAGTCTCACTTCAAAACAATAATACTTTGGATATAAAAACAAGTATGATATATTAAAAGAAGGCTTGATAGATTAATGAGGACCAGGAGGAAAACAAAAATGAGATTAGGGCAGTTCAATTTCTCATATTCATGCAAACTACTTCACAATGCTTGTCGAAACAGAAATAGAAGTTTTGCCCAGAAAAGATGCTTAATTTTTTATCATATGAACAAGATTGTATTATTTCTAAAATAATGAATAGGAGTTTAGTGCTTTTGTATGTTTCCTAGCATTATAAGCCAATCCCAGCTTCCAAAACTACTGTAGACATAAAAAAAAATTAAACAAAGAGAAGAGTGAAGAATATTAAGTACTGACTTTAGCAATGGTCTTTTCCAACCAAATTCAATCCTTAAAAATTAGTGATTTAAAAATGATTTCAACATTTTCACATTAAACACCAAAAATAATATGTTCCATTTTTAGTTTCATCTGCATATAAGTCACTTAATTCAAATGAGAAGAAAAAATCTTAAATTTATGGTAGATTTGGTTAATTCTAATATTTACTTTAACTTAAAAATTATAAAAAGAGATTATTTGCCTGAGGCACAACATATGAACACCAGATAGCTGCTGATGCTTAGCTTAATTGCTTTACTGGAACTAAAACCTGTTGACGAAAACTATTTTGGATCAAATGATGTTTTTTGGTTGCACATAGGTAATAATGTCATAAACGTTTAGAAAAGCTGAGAAGTGAGTAAATGCCAAAACAAATCACTATGTTTCAAAAAACTTACTTTATATTCTTAAAAAACTATAAACGGTGAATAATTGTAAATTTCTATTAAAATAACCATAACAGCAAATACATATCAAGTTCCATATTATATATCTTTATAAATTAATATAGATATATTTATCATATTAATAAAGATATATAGATATAAATATGTTAATATATGTATGTAATTTTCTCCTTTTCTGTTTTCTGTAAACTAGCCATGATTTGACAGAGGTTTTTAATTTTTTTCATGACGCAAAAATCATACCTAAGAACTTTGCACTTTCGTTTAATTTGTATTTGGAAGAACAAATCATTTCATTTTACACAAATCTGTCAAATGCTCGATCAATTCAGCTTGCAAATTAACGAAAAAAATTCCAAATATGAAGTCCGAAAAAATTCGTGGATTCACAAAAATAAATATCAAGTCAATAATCCGGATTAAGAAAATATCATACTAAAATCGGAAGAATCTTGTAATGCCAATGGCCATGCCCGGTTTGGTTTAGGACTCAACGGATGAGTTGCATCATTAATCCGTGACTCAATTTGATAAGTAAATTGTTAGCTTAATTGTGGCCTTTAGCAAAATTTAGAGTTTTACGACATTGTTTGAGAATTCAACCCGAATTTTAACATACTTGCTCGTTGGACAAGAATTCTCGCGTCTGGCAACCGTTCCGAAGACTGTCTTTGCTGATGATGTGTCAGTGAGAGAGATATCGTAAACAGATTTCTGTACGTTCAAGAAGTGGTCTTGAGTCAGCGCGCGACCTCCTCTTGCCGTATTCAGACAAAACACTCTATGACTGTGGCCGTGTGGGGAAAAAGCGAATTGCTGAAAATTTAATCAATCAATGAATGACTCATAAAAATAATTGCCCCGGTGCTCCGGGGTGGCGAACGTGTTATTCGCAAGTGTAAATTGGAAATTCCTAAAGAAATGCAAAACAGCTTGAACGCATGAACATTCAAAATAATTTTCCAAACAGGTTTATAATGAATAGAAAATATTATTTATTGAATTGGTTAAGCCACACCTCAAACGCTACATCTTTCACTATCATGTGCAACTCAGCGAATATATGTGTTACCGCGCACGAGTGTAAAGTCAAATCACGTTAAAAGAGCACAGGAATAATTTTGTGTACACATCGAAATAAAATAAAAAACGACACCAAAATGAGAAACAACCGTTTAGGGCCATCAAAAATACAATAGACAATATACCCCAACAGAGATAATATGTCAGATAACTTTGTGTACTTGGCATCTTAACTCGAAAAAGTGCCAAAAATCAAAATTTATCCTCACGAAAAGGCTTGCTGTCATTTAAAAAAATATTTTTTGTGTTTCCATACAATGGGCTATCTTATATATATGCGTGACGATGACAGAATGAACACCAAAACAAAGCCAGATTATGGAAGTGATATGAGAACCTTAATGCCACAGCTCTGATATATTGAACAGTTCTGGGCTCGCATCCAGTAAGACAAATGTGGTTTATATTTCGCAACGATTGACACGCTGTGCTATGAAACACAACTCAGAAGTGTCCACATACTTTTACACTGAGCATGCCTCTGTTCGCTCTTTCTGGAGCTACTGTTGTCATTCTGTTGTCAGAAAAAGAAAATCTAAAACCCGTAACTAATAAGCAGAAATATTAACAAATACTAAACGAATATCAAAAATTAAAGACAACGACAACACACTGGCCATTCAGCAAGCAGACGCGATTTTACTACGCAATGGCTCGCCCAAACGAACGCCCTCGAATGCGAAGGGTTCTTATTCTTCTGCACGTAATTCATTGACCAAGATTCACAAATAACAAGCAGAACTATATTTTTCAATTGAATCCTTTTACTTCCTCAATAGTTGGAAATTACTTGGGCTTAAAAGAAGACATTCCCTCTAAAATATTAATGTCCGTTTGCTGACATATTAAGTATGAAGTTGAACAGCATACCTGAAGCGATTGCGGCTGAATCAATGCTTGAGAAGTCGGCGGATGTAAAGCTGTTCTGTGTTGAAGCGTTGTTGTAGTTCTGATAGCCATAAGGAGATGCATAGGTGTAGCTGATAGAGCCATTTGAAGGAGTTGACTGTCCATAGGGATAGGTGAATGATGAGAAAGAATTTGAGTAAGTGTACGGGAATGAGTAGTATGTTGCTGTAGCCGCGACGGCGGAAGCATCGCTGGTAGCTGTTGAGGTGTATTCGCTATCGCTTGAGCTGACTGCGTCTGTTCTATAATATCTAGCAAACTTAGATTCATCAAAATTTGTGGCTGTTGGGCCACTATCAATTTTTGCCCTCTTGTTCGGGCTTTCGACACCAGCTATCATGCCGCCGATGTCAGCCATGTTTCAATGAAAAATTTCCTCCTACTACCTGCGATTACAGTAGTCAGCGGGTAAATATCAACAACATGTCTAGTCCCAGGCTCTCTTTCCTACAACTTTGGAAGACTGTGATTGGTTAGATTTCAACAACCAATGATAACAAAAGTCAATATTTACCTTATTAGCCAATCACATGCGAGTTTCCTTCTTGTGCGCCATTTTGAAACTCAGGAAACCTGCAACAGTGGAGTCCATTTTTGGTCAGAATCATGTTTAAAAAAATGTTCCGTCAGAGAAAGCAAAAAAGTAAAGAAATGACCCCAAAAGGATCAGAAGATAGTAAAGAAGCGTCTAATTGTGTTATTTGTCTGGATAAAATTTCTTGCCGCGGAAGGCTGAGTGTGTGCGATCACTGGTTTTGTTTCCCCTGTGTTTTGGAATGGTCGAAGGTACGCAAGCAGTCATTTCTTGCGAACAAACTTTGAAGTTGTTGTTGATTTCTAGAAACAGTGATAACCAGTACCTTCTTTTTTTCCAGAATACAAACACTTGCCCCATATGCAAGGCAAGATTCCGCGTTATAACAAAGGTAAAGGACATGTGGTTTTAAATAGTGATCATCGACTAGTGTGGTGACTGATCTAAAATTAAATTTTTAGTTTGTTGCAAAGAGTGTACGAATGGTGTGATATGACGGGGCTTTGGTAACAGGACATGGTCCCAATCGATAACCAACGCAGTACAGACCGATTGGTAACATATCAGCGCCAGTATCGAAAACTCTTGTGTCAAGAGAATATGCATCGTTGACCTGCCGTCCACAATAATTGCCAAGGTTTTATCAGTCTTTGGGATGTTCACAAGTTTGAATAGTGTTGAAATCTTTATGTTTCGTCAAACAAAAATAATATTTGTCTCTCCCCATTTGTCTGTAGTATGAGCTTGGCGAAAGCTCCTGCAAGGCAGAACAGGTTTAAACTGGAATAAAGTGCGAAATCGTGACAGTGTGAACTCTTTTGACCTCCTGAGTCTTAATGAGTCCAGATGTTCTCTTATCTAACTATCTATGCTGGAAACATTTGCTTGTTAGCAAAATTACTTCCAAATTATGTCAACAGAATAAATTGATCGTGCTATACCTGTTTCATCTTTCGATATGCGATCACGGAAAATTTTTTGGCCCATTACAGACCTTAATTAAGTAACGGATCACAAAGAATTCAAAAAATGTTTCTATTACATTTCACGTGTAAAATATAACAATGAGAACTGTATGTTGGTTGAGGTCACATGTTTAAGTTGCTCCCTGGTGTTACAGTTTTTGACCATAGTTAATTAAGTTGGTGTAGCACAGCAAATAACTGGATAAGTGCATTCCAGACAGGCTTGGCAGGATTCTTATAAAACAACACCTGGCTTTGTATTCATACTGCTACTTCACAAAATGACTAATCAAAATAGTTTACAATCTATCACCTTGGCAAACTAAGTTTAGAACTAATACCAGGGTAATAAAGGTTTTTTTCTGTGATCTGTTATTTGGTTAAAAATAAACCCATGATCCGTTATTTAGGTGACGAAAATGCTATCTTGATCCATTGCTGCCTTAAAATTAAGACCATGATTTGTTATTCTACCAAAATACTCTTATTGTGATCTGTTACAGTGTTCAAAATAAGACCATAATTTGTTATCTGGTGCCCCCCTTTATCACTCTGTAATACCAGAATCACACAGTTGCCATTGGACCAAAGTTTGTACCATGAAGTGTGCACACTGAAACTTGTTAATTAGCTTAAACTGAGCCTTTACCTCAGTAAACTATTGTCAACTGAACATACTGTAACCTCAGGCCCTGTCCACACTAATATATTTTGTTTGAAAATGCATACTTTTTAATCCATTTTTTGCCTTCTGTCCACACTAATACAGTCAAAAATGAAGGTGTATGTTACCAAAAACAGAGGTTTTCAAAAATGATCTCCAGTGTGAAGGTTTTTGAAAACAAAGGTGTAGCATCTTAGTGTGGATGGCAAAAACAAAGGTTTTCAAAAATGGAGATGCAGCATCTTAGTGTTGATAAACGACAATGAAGATTTTCTAAAACGGAGATACAGCAGGTTATAGTGTGGATGAGCAAAAACAAAGGTTTTCAAAAACACTTACATCACTGCTCACTTCAAAAATATGCTTGAGCAAAGCCCAGTGACAAAAACAAATGTTTTTTATTTGTTTTGGTGGTCAAGTGTGGAAACAAATATTTTTATACATTTTCAATAAATTGAAATAGAGGTTTTCGAAAATGTATTAATGTGGACATGGCCTCAACCATAGTTTTATTAGGGTGTGGCAAAAATATATTTTCAGATTGCTCCTTGGTCTAGCAGAGCAGAAGTGTTTTACGACTACAAAGCAAATGATCATAGAGGCAGACATCTTGGTGCACTACAACCCAGATGAGTCATTGATTCTCCAGTGTGATGTATCCCCCTACAGAGTTGGAGCGGTCCTCTCCCATCGCTTAAGAGACAACACAGACCGGCCCGTTGCTTTTGCATCCAGAACACTCAACCCAGCAGAGCAAAACTACTCACAGTTAGACAAAGAGTGTACAAGTGTGATGTTTGGCCTCAAGAAGTACTTTTATGGAAGGCATTTCACCATTGTTACCAACCACAAACCTTTAGTATCACTAAATATGCTTAACTGACACTGACTGATTTTGCAACTGCAATTTTGTAACGTTCAACTAACTATTCCCAGGGCTATACAACTATTTTAATTTATGTGCATATACAACAGTGGAGGTCAACTCTGACATGCTCAATGACCAAATTCAAGTTTTGAGTTTATATGTTGATCATGTTGGCATCCTTTGGTCTTGTGAGATAATGAAAAAGAATGTATCATAAAAAATTAGTCTTTGTTCATGCAGCATCTTTGGTGGCTATGAAGCCGAATTCAAGATAGGCAGACACAATTGCAGTTGCTTCAGATGGAGCCCGGTTCCGTTTGAACTGTGACTCCATGGAACTGTCTGTCCAGCTGTTTCTCTACCACGAGCAACTCTCTTTTCTCCTTGCTTCTTTAAATATCCTTACTTACAATAAATTTCCAGTACTGTTGATCTGTGGCATCATGTTTCCATCTGTTTTGGTTGATGTCACTAGCCCACATGTCAGGCTTGAGTTTATAATGGCAGTAATTATACACCATTAAGAATGGTAAGATTATGTGGCTGGTAGTGGTGTGTTGACTGGTCCCTGAAAACTCAATTTAGACCTTGCTATTGGTTAAAGTATATAGTGTAAATATAGAAATAATAATTGCTTCTCATTTTCTTCAGACGCATTTGAGCCCTCTGAAGTCACCACCTCAGAAAATACGAGTTCCTGATAAAGATCAAAGAGTGTGGAATGACGACGAGACCCTCACTCCTGATCAGATTCTTGATATCCTTGATGATGATGATGATGATGATGACTATGAACCTCCAGTTCATGTTGACAATCCCTGGACACTGGCAAGAATGGCGGTTTGTAACTAAAGAATATAGTATAGCTTGAATACCCATGGGTGTGCCAACGATGAACACCTGTGGTTGAAGGATCTCTGTAGATTCTTAGTCCACTCTCCAACTTATAGGAAAAATATGCATCAGGATGATAAAAGAAGAAGCAGGCAACTTCGTACCATCCAAGAATTTAATTTTAAAAACGTTTTGACATTTAAACTTCTTCAGTTTAAAATATAAAATTACAACTTCAAGCAGTTAAAACGTTTGGTTAAATATCTAAGTTAGAAATACCTAAATACCTTAGATTTTTAACCAAAATTCTTAACTACCTGATGATGTTGTAAATTTATATTTTATATTTTAAATATGAAGAAGACTGCAAGGCCAATTGATGTTTTTAAATTTAAATTCTTGGATGGTAAGAAGTTTCCTGCATCTTCTGGAGATTACATGGGTGCAAAACTATAAAAAATTTCTAGTTATTTTATTTGATGTCAAATCTTCACTTATGCTTATCTTCACTTAGCCAAGCTCGTCAATCACGCAGCTTTAAAACCTTATTTAGAAAATATATATTCATTAATTAAAGATACTTACCATAATTTTGATCATAAATTAAAACGTTTTTCCTAAATACAAGGTTGGTACAGACTCTGGAAAACTGAAAAAGTCTGGAAATGCAAAAGTGTTCTGGGAAGTCTGGGAAAATTCTGGAAAGTAGAGCATATGTCTGGGAAAAATCTAGAAAGTAGAGCAACTTTCTTGGAAAATTCTGGAAAGGAGAGCAAATGTCTGGGAAAAATCTAGAAAGTAGAGCAAATTTCTTGGAAAATTCTGGAAAGTAGAGCAAATGTCTTGGAAAATTCTGGGAAGTAGAGCTAATGTCTGGGAAAATTCTGGGAAGTAGAGCCAATGTCTGGGAAAATCCTGGGAAGTAGAGCAAATGTATGGGAAAATTCTGGAAAGTAGACCAAATGTTTTGGAAAATTCTGGGAATTAGAGCCAATGTCTGGGAAAATTCTGGGAAGTAGAGCCAATGTCTTGGAAAAGTTTGGAAAGTAGAATAAATGCCTTGAAAAAGTTTGGAAACCCAAAATTTTCTGGAAAGAATGAAGAAAGTCTGAAAAGTTAAGCAAATGTTCAGAAAAAGTCTGAAATCCAAAATTTTCTGGAAGGTATGGAAAAAGTCTTTAAAGTAGAGAAAATGTTTGAAAAAAGTCTGGAAATCCAAAACTTTCTGGAAAGTCTGGCAAAAGTTTGAAAAGTTAAGCAAATGTTCAGAAAAAGTCTGGAAATCCAAAAGTTTCTGGAAAGTCTCTTGAGCAAATGTTAGGGAAAAGTCTTGAAATCCAAAACTAATAAAACTTTCTGAAAAGAATGGAAAAAGTCTAAAATATAGAGCAAATTTAGGAAAACATCTGGAAATCCAAAACTTTCTGGAAAGTCTGGAATAATTCTGAAAAGTAGAGCAAATGTTATATAAAAGTCTGGAAATCCAAAACTTTCTGGAAAGAATGAAAAAAGTCTGAAAAGTACTGCAAATGTTAGGAAAAAGTCTGGGAATCCAAAACGTTTTGGAAAGAATGGAAAAAGTGTCAAAAATAGGACAAATGTTGGGGATAGGAAAAGTCTGGAAATTGAAAAGTATGGAAAGTAGAGCAAATGTTTGGAAAAAGTCTAGAAATCCCAAAACTTTCTGGAAAGTCTGGAAAAGTCTGGAAATCCAAAATTATGGAAAGTAGAGCAAATGCTTGGAAAAAGTCTGGATTTTCAGGGCTTGACTGCCAGCAGGAAAAAGCACCCATTCAAACTTACAAAAAATTTCTTCAGAGATATGGATGCTCTAAATTTAAAAAGTGATTCCAATGTGTTAAATAAATAATTCCCAGGGATTTCATTAATGGCTGTGAAGACGGCTTTGCCCAGCTGCTTTCAGTATCTCAACTAAAAGATTTTTAAAATTCTTAAGGCCTTGCATAAACTTTTCCCAGGTACCAAATCTAAATTCCCTCCTGCTCCAAACCTTTATGAAATTCCCTACTTGACTGTCTGTCTTATCCAGAGATAGGGATGCTTAAGACTTAAAGAGTAATTCCAATGCATTAAATAAATAGTTCTAAGACTATCTACGTTCTCCAGAGATATGGATGCTCTAAATTTAGAGAGTGATTCCAATGTGTTAAATAAATAGTTCTATCTATGACATCTATCTTCTCCAGAGATATGAATGCTCTAAATTTAGAGAGTGATTCCAATGTATTAATTAAATAACTTTATCTACAACTATCTACCTCCATCAGAGATATAGATGCTCTAAATTTAAAGAGTGATTCCAATGTATTGACAGTCACAATATATAATTTTTTGAATTAGAACACACAACACAGGCAATTAAAAATGTCAGAAATTGTAAATTTTTTCA
The DNA here is from genome assembly GCA_026546465.2 of Palythoa caribaeorum. Classification (NCBI taxonomy): domain Eukaryota; kingdom Metazoa; phylum Cnidaria; class Anthozoa; order Zoantharia; family Sphenopidae; genus Palythoa; species Palythoa caribaeorum. The sequence continues at coordinate 11,279 of JAOCNB020454231.1, forward strand.
CTGAATTAAAATTGACCTAATTTCGATATTTTGTATTAATCTTCATTCTCAATTTCATGATTACATTTAAAAACTATTGTTGTAATATTTGAATTAATAGGATGAAGATGACTTTGACAGTTCCTTCATAGATGATACTACTCCCATTCATGTTGATTTAATGGTTGAAGAGATCTCGGATGATGAAGACAGTGAAGGAAGTTACAATGTCATGTACACTGCAAGTACCAGTCAAGAAAGGCGATATACATTACGAAGCACAAGAGAGACAGTTTTTGGGTAAAGCTGTCAATTTTTAATTTTTTTCTAAGTTAGCTTCCAGGAGAAGTTGGTACTCATTTTACCAACCTCATAAGGATGGTAAGCTTAATCAACTTTGATAATGTGGTTGCCATGGTGGTAAGATCTTCACCTTCCAGCCGCTATAATTATTGGCCTACTTGATGTAGACTTAAGATGAAACATTAAATATTATTTCAGGGTTCTCAGTACAAATTTCAACAGGCAGCTGAATTTATCAACAGGCAGCTGAATTTATCAACAGGCAGCCAGAGTTTATTTTCACATGTACATTTTTTAAAGTCAAAGAGCAAGGCTTGAGATTTACGATGGCCATATGACAATTGCTATGGATGCCCCTGGCTAGTGCTTTAATACCCCAAGAAATTTGCATGGTTTACGGGCATCTCATATTAAGATTACGATAAACGATTTATATTGACAGCTCCACAACTGATAGTCATAAAAGGGTAATTAATAGTCAACTATAAAAATGTCATTTTTAACATTTTCTGCTAACTTTCAATGATTGTCTTGCTATGTGCCCCTCAAAAAATTTTGTTGTGGCTTTGGTGTCCTTTGACAATAGCCTGGTACCCCAACTTTGCCATAAACTATTAAGGCCAAGTTGGCTATACCCAAAGTTAGAGAGTTCAAGGCCTGAAAGAGAAATTTAACAGTAACTACAGTTGGTTACCTCATCCAAACAGGTGGCAAAATACACCATTTTACTAATGCAAATTTTTGCTAGTTCCTTTCCCTTGTGGGGGCAAAAAGTCATTGCTCGGCCAAATTTGGGTTCATTAGTTCAGCGTAAACATCGCTTTTTGCCCCAACAGAGAAATGAATCTAGCAAAAATTTGCACTAGCAAAATGGTATATTCTGCTGGTTGCTGAATTCTTCTGAGAAACCTTAGAACATTTATTATCTTTAACAATCTTTTTAATTCTTTTTAGCATTGATGAATTTCAGGATGTTGAATCTGACAGCAGCTCCATTGCAACAACTGATAGTTTTATTGTAAGTGATGAAGATTCAGGTAAGTATTACCATTAGTTAAATGCTACATGTTTCAGTAGTCAATATATTTTTTATAAAAATTAGTAACTAAAGATTTTCTAGGATGGGTACAGTATATGCAATAACTGAACATTTTGCCCATCAACTTGAGACAAACACGAATTGGCATAACAATAATAATAATAATCATCATCAGCAGCAGCAGCAGCCTTGCTAACTGCCCTCCTTGCAGTCAAGAACTGAATACATAAAGTATTTGTGAGGAAGTGGCTCAACGAAGTCAGACTGTTTTAAAGGCACACCAATCACACACAGACTTGTAAGGGTTATAGACACATACACAATTGTAGCCACTTTGTGGCCTTTACATGACTCGGAGCACAGCACCACAGCCAAATGGAATAAGCCGGGAATCAGTCTTGCTGAGGAACGAAAGTCCGAGTACCTGGAGAAAAACTCTCAGAGTCATATTGATATTGACATATCTCAGCTCACGTGCAGAGCCTGGGAGTCGATCCTGGATGAGAGGTGCGAGTGATGACTACTACGCCAACCTGACTCCCCAAATAGTTATGAAGTTATGAAGTATTCTCTCAGGTACCAAAAAATGGGGTGTCAAAATAAGTGTGGGAGAAGAGAATCTTGATAAATACCTAACTTTGAACTTTCAACAAAGGAATGTATTATTTATGGTTATAAAAACTCTTCAAGGTAATGGTCTTTAAAGTCGTCTTACTCTCAAACAAAACGAAACTCAAAATTAGTATGTGCTTTATCGTCTGAAGTAAGAACTGGTAGAACGAGTGTGACCATTGATTGGAATTAATCTTTTACACTTTTCACCACTTGATGAGGGTGGTACAGTAAAAATTATTAAAGCAAGACAGAAACCTGAACTGAGTTGAAAACATATTTAAGCTAATATTTATGATATTAGCAACTATTTTGTATACAACACCAAGGCAATGTATTGACTTAACTATAATCTTGTTGCAAATTTCATTTTAATCCACAAATGGAATTTTGAAATATGCAGATGATGAGGGAAATGATTGGGTTCCATTCGGAAACAAAAGGCTTAATAAAAAGTCCAGCAAAACAAAAGACAGGAAACAGACATTGAAAAGACCTACATCAAGGTATCCATCCCGTGCAAAGAAAAACAGCTCTGTGAAAACGACTTCAAGTCGTGCTAATATTACCAGAACAAGCAGCAGAAATCGAACTTCCCAGAAGAAACAGAAGGTAATTCAATAAATGGTTTGAACCCAGGAGTAACACGGCCATTTTTTCTGGTTGTCTCAATCTGTGATATGTATCAAGGCAAGGGCTTGGTTTGGTCATTCATGGTAACGAAGTGTGAGATAGAATAGCCTAGGAATAGGTCCTTAAAAGTCATTTATTATGCTATGAAAAGTCCTTAAAAAGTCCTTAAATTTTGTTTTGAAATTGTTGGAAGAACCCTGCAGTTTTCTTGTTAATGATTGATTATAAACGTTTTATTTTCAAAAACTTTATATTGTACTTTTAAGCGATTTTATGGTTGCTCTATTTCTTTAGCAAGCTTTGGGTAGAGGAATGGTAAGCAACCCTGATGGCTGGATTAACATGAGTAGGACCGGTCCCAGTGAGACTTCCACTTCATTAGCAAGTACAGAACCCTCTACATCAGGAATACAGACAAGGTAAATAAAATAATATGCTGTCCGCCAATACAGATTCCCCAACTCACAGCTTTTAGTCTTGATTCTATTTACAAGGTAGGACAGAGTCTGCAAAACTGGAACTGAAAGGTCTGGAAACATAAAGTTTCTGGAAAGTATGGAAAAATGCCTGGAAAGTAGAACAAATGTCTGGAAAAACTGAATTTTCTCAGATTGACTCACAGTGGTATCAACTGTTACATTATCAACTGTTAAAGTATCAACTGTTACATATATGAACTTTCAAAACTGGAACACATGTAGTACAGGCAGTAGAAACGTTGTAAGTGTGTAAGACTTTTGTCTTCTGAAACCATTGCTGACCTAATTTCGAGTCTAAAAAATCAGGAAAAAGGTTGAGAAAAAGTTTGGAATTTTGTGTACAGAGATCTGTGTGAACCCTGTGTTTATTTGATTAACTAAATAATTTATTTTAAAAGTTTATACTTGACAATCAAGTTCCAATTCATGTGGAGTTGGAGTTGGGAAATGAAAAGTAGGAATTCCGTGTCTTGTGATGGCCTTGCTTCCTCTTCAAAGTTTTTTAATCACACTTTATAAAACATTTCAATTAAAACAATCAGTGGGAGTGGGGGGGGGGCCGCGCCCCCCGCCCCCGCGCGAGCACGCTCCGTGGGGGGGGGAGAGGGGATGGGGGTAAGAATGAGATG
>JAOCNB020454938.1:0-23137 GCA_026546465.2 Palythoa caribaeorum
ATTTGAAGAGCATTTTACTTTTGTGTTCCAGATACGTAACCCTACTTCCAAAAATAAGACAGGCCTTGGTTGAGTTTGAGGTAAGAACTAATGAATTAATACATGATTGCATTTTATGTACAAGATAAAATTTTAGAGAGAAACAGGGTCCACATGGTCATAAAAAAACTGAAAGTCTTAAATTTTCAAAAACCAAATTTAGGACTTAAAAGTTCTAAAAAAAATTGCAAAGATCCTAAAAAAGCTAAAACAGTCGCAGGTAATGACAGACTGCAAGCTCAAATGTGAGCCTAGTAAAGGTTACGGAACAGTTTGAATAGGTAAGATGTTACATTTTTTTAGTTTTTGCAGGAAACCTATTGGCAGTGCTCGAAACTCATTTTTTTTAGTACTAGTCACTGCAGGCCTAGTGAGTATGAAAAAGTACTAGCCCATAAGTGGGTTAGTGCCGAGTAGGTCCACTTCTTTACTAGCCCAGCATCAAATTTTACTACTCCCAGACTAGTGGACTACCGCTAGTTTTGAGCCCTACTATTGGCTTTAAAAAGAAAGATCTTTCAGGCAAAAAATAATTGTTTTAAAAGCATAACTTGTGTAGTTCTTGAGATATATGAAGTCAAAAGTCAGAGCGAAATAGTGTACGAGCCTTCCCTTTTTTCAAATGCCTTTTTCTCAAAACAACTTGTGGGAAGCTTATAAAAATTTTGTGTGAACAAATCAGTGTGATTGAAGATATCTTCAATATATCTGATATAAATGCGTGACACCACTTTCTGCATCTCAGCGGAGAAGAAGAAAATCCAAATCTAAAGATCAAGCCTGAGAAGCCAGAGACCAGCAGAATGTGAAACCGGACTCAACTGACATGAAAACAAAGAAAATAACTCTCTATATATGATAACTGCTGACCTCAATATGGAGACATGTGCAGGGGTTTCATTAAGGTTTGGAGCAGGAAAGCATTTAGATTCAGCACCCAGGCAAAGTCTATGCAAAGTTTATTTTGTTCTTTCAGTTGAGATGCTGAAAGCACCCAGGCAAAGCTGTCTTCACAGCTGCTTAATTTGTCTGGTGCACAGCCCTTAATGAAACTGCTGCATGTGAAAATGAACACAATAAAAAATGAATGAGTTAGCTATAGCTACAGAGCTCTTTGATTTCAAAATATTGTGTTTTGGACCTTATTTACATTTGTTATGGTATTATGTGAAAATGTTGAAAAGCTGGAAGCAAATAAAAGATAGTCTGATCAAATAAAAACAAATTTAAAAAGATTTGATGAAAAAAAATTTGAAAGTAGTTTAGACTCCAAAGCCAGACTGTATGATATAAAACATTTCTTATGATCTAGTGAGTTTGTTCTCTAAGTTCTGTGTAAAAGAGAGTGACTCTTTAGTATTGCATAGTTTTGTCATCACACCTGTATTACACAAAGCACCTGCTCAAACAGACATAACTCTTGTATAGACACATAGCTGTCTAAATGTAGTTGGACCCAAGCATCAATAGATATCAACTTGCTCATTTAATTATAGAGAAAAAAGGGAACTTAAAAGCTTTAGTTTTTACATGTTTTTTTAAAAACACTTGAAAATTTGAAAATTTCTAATTAGGATGTCATATGCACGTTTGTTAATTAATGTACCCCTCAAATAAATTTAGTGTTGTTTAATCATGCTTTTAGTGGTACAAATTATTTTGTAAAACTGCAAGCTACTGTTTTTGAGGAATCGTGAACATGTCAAAAGCCTGTCTTCCAGAGCAATGTTATTTCCATTTAAAAAGTAAAGATGACATTTTAAAAGACTGTTTGAATAATATAAAAAATGTAAATTGTTAGCTTAAATTTTAAGTTCTTTCCTGAACCAGTCCAAACCAACCCAGCTTCCTTCTAAAATGTAAGCCTACCTCTTTCTGAATCCCGACTAGACACTCATCCATCGCAGGTTAGCCCTCTGCCTAAGCTGGTAGTCATATATACAGCTGGGTTGACAGAAAAAAGTTGGCTGCAGTTCACTCATGATGAGTTTATTATGAGTCAATTGTTCTTCAATGGTACAGGATTTAATGGAGCCGGAACCAATCATGGAATTGCACACAGTTTAGGTATCCTGCTGATGAACAGTAAATGCTTTGCTATTTAATTGCGGCAGCGTATTTATTTAACATCTGTTCAGATGTCAAACGCACTAAATTTTGCTCTGCCACTGGCCTACAAATATTTCTTTTTATGTACAACTAATAACTCCGGTTTTTTGTTTCAGAATTTAGAATCAGCTATTGCACTAGTGACATTCGCACAGGTGAGTTTCCAAGTAATTTATAGATGATATCACACCACGGATATCAGATATCAGGTTTATCATCGAGTGAAAAAGGAATATTTCACGAGTGAGCACAGCAAACGAGAGAAAATGTTCTTCTCCACTCAAAAATAAAACTCCATATCTGATATCCGTGTTGTGATTTTTCTTTTTATCATATGATTACTGAGATTTTAACACAATGAGCTAAAGGTGAAATGCAACAAAATTTTTTTCGTGATAAATTGGCTGGAAATAATTAAAATTGGTTTTTGCCAGATTTTTTTTGTGTTCTCAGTTTCCACTGACGAAAAAATTGGAATCAAATCTTCGGCAAGGGCTCGGGTAACATCGGTGCGGTTTCGTAACTCTTCAGAATTTTGAATTTGTGACGTCATAAATGATGGAATTTTATATATTCGCATCATAGAACAAGTAAAAATTTTTGTTCAGAAGTAACTTGATGGTTGCTATACGTTTATTATAACTTATACTGTTAGTTTTTTTATAGCATATTTTCAAAGTTATTTACCACAAGTAAATCAAGCAAGCAAGCAGAAAACAAGAAGAATGAAAAACATTCTAGCTACTCTGTTCGTAAATACCGGACTATTTTGTTATTCATGCCGGATGGACTTCCTTTTCGGCGTCAACAAAGAAATTGTATTGTTAGATAACAAAATAACGCCGATTAAAACTGTCGCTAATGACTTTAATCATGGAACATGAGATAATGCTGCTTCCTAGACAAAAACTGTTTCTTGTCGTGAATTAGTAATCGGAAGCTATTTCCAGTTACGCGCACCTTTGACCTCTGCCGTTTTGTATGTAAAATGTTTAGAATTTATTAAATGAGTGCTCCAGTAAAGCGCAGGCAAAACAATATATCAATTTACCTTTTAAAACGACTTAACAAGTTGTTAAATAAAATGAGTGCAAATTTTGAACAAATGCTTGTTGGCTCAGATTATCAATCAGCAGGAGATTTAATTTAAAAAAACCAAAAGCTCAACTCTACTTCGCTAGCACTACCTGAACATCATACATATAGTTCCAAGAGAGCAAAAGGTAATCGTCTTCATTGAAAGGTGACTTCACATTACAATTTATTGTAAACAAAAGACAAGACAAGCCTAGAATGAGACAGATTTTTACATATAGTTACATGTAAGCGAGACAAAGCAAACTCCTAAGGCACAATGCGCGAAACATCACTTGCTAAACGGGTTTGATATGGCTTGAAAATATTTTCAAATTTCCTACGAATTTGCTGGAAATTTTATTTTCAGAAATCGTCACCAACATAAAGACAAAACTAATATATTTCGTGATGACATCGTGTACTTTCAGTTAGATAAAGCACAAAGAAAATGCAAAACGATTTCACGGCCTAAACATACCTTGTCACGGTTTCCGACGCTTTCATGGCGGGTCGGTAAAGTGACAGAAATTAACAACGTATTTGTGTGAAAATCCAGTGTCAAAGTTAACGATAACGAAATTCTAGTTTTCAAAAAGTTATTAATTGGGAACTTCAAACTGAAGTAAAAGGAATTTATCAAAATTCGAGGCTTGCAATCGCCCGAGAAAGTGTCCAGTCGCGCTTTGAATTTTCCATACATATCTCTGTACTTTTGTTGCAGTAAATCACAGAGAAATATATGGATAACTAAATTGGTCTTGATTTGGCTGAGGAAATGAGGAAACGTCGCTAAAGGTTTGGTTTGGCCGCCCAGGCTTGTTTTCAGTCCAAGGTCACGGTTAGAAGCGAGATGGTACAATGTTGTATGAAAAGTTGACAAGGAAGATGATAACTTATTTAACTTCACATGTATCACTTCAACAAAAATTGTTCTTTAATTTATCAATTTGTCTTGCACACTTGGATTAACAAATGGTAAATCTAATTTGTTTCCAGACAAACTCAATTACAGTTCTCGGTAGACAGATGTTCGTGAATTATTCAAAAAGCCAAGAAATTAAAAGGTATAGTAGTTTTGCTTGTTTACCAAAACTGTGATACCAGTGTTATTTAGTTTTAAATTACACCGATAATTAATTTAGCTGCATCTGCCCCCCTCACACCCCTTTTTGGCCAGGTGTAGTAATTACAAATAAGACTAGCCTCAAGTTGTTTAATAGACATACCCAATTGATTACTGAGAGGCTCCAGAGGCTAAATCCTATACCTTTTACTAGCCTAGTGGTTAGTGCTTATGTCTTGTTTCTGTAGTGCTACAGCAGCTGAGAGTCTTGACTCCCCCTGGATAGGACATACAGAGTAGCCACAGTCCTTGAAATCCAGCACTTAAAGTCCTGGAATTTGGAAAAAATTTCCAGGTCCTGGAAAGTTCTTGCATTTGAGTCGTGGTCCTTGCAAATCCTGGAATGGACAAAAAAATGTGTCAAGCATTCAAGTGCTATTTGGTGGACAAGGTCCTGGAAAGTCCTAGAAAAGTCCTTGAATTTGACATTCAGTTAGTCGTGGAAACCCTGAACATAATCTATCTCGAGTTATCTCCCAGCAGAAGCTGGTACCTGTTTAAACAGCTAAGTTGAGTAAAGTGTCTTGTCGAAGGACACCGTTGTGAGGCGGGGATTTGGGTTTGTTGACAAAGTTCAGGAAAAAGTATCCATCAAAACTCAGGACGTTTCTTCTCAGACAATGACCACTTCAAGTAATAATTCTTAACGTGTGTTCTCTCTTCACTTTAGGGACAAAGTTCTCAATGGAGACAGTCCCAACACGGTGTCAGAAGCAAGCAACATTTTGCTTCTGACGATAATCAACCCCCTTCATCCTATAAATGTGGTATGTTGGAATTTTCAGTTACTTTTTATAAACACGTTTCAGGCTGTCTCCGATAGGACAGATACCAATAAGTACTGGTGTAAAAAAATAATAAATCATCAGCACATTGAGAGTAAATCACAAATTTTATGTTCTTTGTTACGCATGGCTAACGAACAATAGTCAATCACTCCATAGGTATTTTCACTGCTTTAGATTGAAAAACCATATTATGATTTCATTTTTGAGTTTTGGTTTTGTTTTTTCTAAAAGTATTATTTTGCCACATTTATTAAAAAACTCTAATGAAGATGTGTTTTAATTCCCAAGGTACGCATAACATAACTTTTAAGAACATGTTTTGTCTGTTTCCTTGCAGAAAATTCTCCACAAGATTTGCATCACGCATGGAAAAGTTTTGAGAATCGTTATCTTCCACAAAAATGGCCTTCAAGCTTTAGTTGAATATCCTTTTTTATATTTATTCGTGGCAAATTTTCATATTTTGACTTCTAATGCATTCAGTGAATCCTTCGATTGTTGCATAATAATGTGACCTTGCACCTGTCTTGTCAGGACTTTCTTCGATTATTTAACATAACTTTTAAATATTCAAATTTAAATCATAATTTTTCTCGTTCTGGTAGGCAACTTGTTAAGGATTGTAGCCTTCCCAGTATAATATGTATAAACTGAACACTTGTCGTTACAAACGGCAGCACTTCCCTAATGAGTGGTTACATTACATGTAAGTGGTTGGAGTATTGTAAAAACATTCGAGGAGACCTGCGAGTCAAAGCTAATGCGAGTAAGACTTTTGACACACGTGAGTAGAGGTACTGTTAATCCCAGTTGGTAGAGTGGTTTCCTACGGAAGAAACGTATGAAATGCACTTTTAGTAAAACCTTAACTGTCAACAGGTATGAAACAGTTGACTCTGCGCAGAGGGCGCTTGCTGCTCTTAACGGTCAAGACATCTTTGCTGGATGTTGTACCTTGAAGATCGATTATTCGAAGGTGAGTGGCTTTTAGTATCACTTTCCTCCTTCATTCCGGTGTGATACCAAGAAAGGGTGCAGTTTTACTGTCACGAAATGATTTCTTTGAGCTAGCTCAGAATGCAAAAGCTGTGCATGATGATAAACAATTTCGGTTTCTTTTTAGCAAAAGAAATACTTTCCTTTTGAAATTATTGCTTTTCATTTTCAGACTTCTTTCCTCTTTCAAGACAAGATTAATTTTTCGTTTTAAAGGCTCTGGACATCATATTTTCTACTGTAAGTGTTCGCAGAGGGCTGTTGTGCTACTTGGTGTATATTTTAGAAAAAAAACGCCATTTACATACACGCTGGAGCTGAAGGACACCAGTCAGTGTTCGTGAAGGACACTAGTCAGTGTTGTTGTGTGTAGTGAAAGCAAGACCAGTAAAAAAATAGGACACTCAGCCACTGACATGCATTGCGAGAAACAATCTTAACTTATAAGAGAAGTTGGTACAGGCTTTTTTTTTTGCTTTGACGTTTTATCTTTTAAATAAAAAGTCTTTCTAATTAGCATTGTTGAAGACAAGTACAAATTTTTGGGTGAAAGGGTCGGTACATGTTAGGAAAGTTTAGCCATTTGTAAACACAATATTGTTGCTGTAATTTGTCACTTATCAGGGCTGGCGGAAGCTGTCGGGAAAGTGTAGTTGCCATCCTGTAGAAAAGTGGAGCTGCTGTCTCGTTCTAGACTTTGTTTTCATTGCATATATATTAAAGTTATGTTTTAAAAGTTTTCGTCAAATATATTCGGCCAAAACAGTGGGACAACCCTGCCACCCCATATTTTCCGGCCCTGCTTGTGCAGTTGTCTTAAAGTTAATGCCAAACAGATATGTTGTTCGCTAAATAGCTTGCTTGGACGGAAAGAGACATTCCAGGTTACTCACGCATGTTTCACGCAAAGGCTTGTAAGTTTCTTTTCCCATTTTCCACTTTACCACACTATTTGTATGACTCACCAGATCACTGTTGTATACGTAACTGCAAACGCTGATTGATGTCCTTTCTTTTTTCTTGCAGAAAGCCAAAAAGCTGAACGTGTTCAAGAATGATGAAGAAACGTGGGACTATACGGGAACCCTGTCAACAAACACAGCAGGTTTGAAGACGTCATTAATACGACTCAACATAATTATTGTACGCACATCACCATTTGACCGGTTTAGTAGCGGCTCCTGCATATCACGTTATACATCCCAGAAAGCAAATCGTGCAGCAAGCTTTGACCCATTGTTAGGTTGCAATTTGCTGAAACAATAGCCTATTCAAACGTTGGGCCTTGGGAATTCACACGTTTGCTATTCGTTTATTGTCGGCTAAAGTCTTTGGACTTTCGGTTGTTACAATTCTCACTTTACCCTCTCCCACACTGTTATTGTTTGTCATATTTGAGTTCAAGGCAATAAAAACTATGGGGAGCACGGTTAGGCAAGGAATGTAAAACCGAGCTTCAGTCATAACACAAAGAGGATCGGTTCGGCAGAGAATAAAAAACATGCACAGAAACGCTTCTCTGCTTCATGATCATGCTCGTGTACGATTTAATATTTGTAAATACCGGTCATTTTCCTTTTTTCGCTTTAGCTTGTGCTTGTTTGAAGTAACTCTTACTTAAATTCATCTCTGCTCGCCGTTTAAATGAAAATGTTGGTCCCCGAGCCGAGCTTCATGCGCCCATATGAAAACAAAAGCTTCCTTTAAAAGAAATCAGTTATTTTGTGAACACTTGCAAAGCCATGATTTAATCTCGCTTCCTTTCGAACTGTTATTTTTGTGGCCATTTTCTACCGTTTTTTTTCGTAATTTAAGAGAAAAGTTTTGTTCAACAACAGCCATCTTGTTACTAACTAGCTGTCACTAAAGAATGCAAGCTTTTACGTGTAGAGACTGATATCGGCAAAAAACAATGCGCGATTGCTGTTTGCAGTCGCAACAAAGCTTTTTTTAAAAATCACGGAAGAGCTGGCAAACTTTCTTCAACTCAGGGTTGTTGGAGGTTGTGCTTCACACTGACATTCCCTTTCAATTTTGAGATTTATGATAATATAATATATACATGTTAAATGATAATATATAATATACATGTTAAACATCGGCGGTATATTCTAAAGAAACTTGATCAAAGAACCACAAAGTCGCTTTAACTTATTAACAGCACATACTCTTTCTTTAAATCAAATAATCGTATTTTTAAAAAAACACGATAAAAAAAGAGCTTTGGAAATCATTTTATAAGAAACTATCTGCATTATAAAATCAACTGTTGCATATAAAGATTCGGTTTTGCCGTTACACTTAAAGAACTTGAAAACAGTTATTAATAAAACCCAGAATTACGACTATACCCCTTTTTATAAGAAACAACGTATTTGCAGCACGTTAATAATCTTCTACTACGCCAGTGTTTAACTCGTGTATATCGAATCAGCATCGCAACACGGCTTTTCTTTTACAACGCTCAGAACTCAGTTATATGAAATTAAAAAGAAATAACTTACTTCCGCGGGCTCCTGGAATTCTTTCGGCATTTTATCAGTCGCCGTTCGAATTTATTCCATAACTTTTGGGCTTGTTGAACGTAACAGGACTCGCTTCTTGACGGCATCAAACTCTAATCGGCTTTAAGAAATATTTTCTTTTTTGATAGAGAACGCTTTCAAAGTAATTCAGTTTTGTAGTCTCGAAAGCATCTTTGAGATCACTAAATTTGAAACTCGCGCCGTGTTGTTTTTCAGTCAGATGGAATTTGAATTTAATATTAGAATAATAAATGCTCAATAAACTTGAAACTAACACCTTTTAATACAATTAGCAACCTCGGCTGCAACACCTTGCTTATTATGCTCCCATTCATGAATAGATCTGATCTCAAGCCAACAATGGAGAAGGTTTTTAAATGGTAGATTTGCACATGGAAGCGCTTGTAAACGACAAGTTTTAAACATACAATTGTCTTAAATTTTTGCCCGATATATTTATTTTCTCGACTATGTTACCGGTTTGCAATTAGAAGTCGCTGTATTGGAACAGTGAGGTCTCGGATATTTTTTATTACTACGTTTACTACCCATCGAGTAATTCAAATTGAAGTATAATTAACTCTCACAATTTATCTAGTTGTTTGCACTTTCTAAATAATAGCTGTTGCCACATACATGCAGTCGTTGACTGCCTATTCTTGATACATTTGACACAACTTAGTTCACTCTTTCATGTGTTTCTGTATTTGCGAATGTTGAACTGAGGTAAATTTTGATTTATCACTTTTTTCTTTTCTTCCAAACTTAGCATTGCGTTTGCGATTTGAGAAATACAAAGCCGACGAGAAACTACTAAGCCCAACCTCCTGCGTTAGAGTTTTGCCTGCCACAATCAAACACAAACCCCTCTCCCCGTGTGTTATATTTTATACTTTTGTCGCTTCCAAAAGTTTTTGAATCTCGCGCTCGGCAAATCTGTTACGGAAAACTGGCCTCGGCTCGCTTTGTTTGTCAAACAAAGGTCATTCCTTATTTGTAGCAAGGCCTTTCTTCGGATTAGGCATGCCTGAACGGATAATTGCAACCCAAAGCTTGATATCATTAGCATAGTGACTACGAAATCGATCTTCAAAGACGTATTAACCCTTTTTCCTGCTGAATTTTGAAAATCCGATCACTGTCAAACTTGGTCAACTTCTAAATTTCGCGATAGGCATTTTCTGAATTTACATTTTTAGACAAACAAAATGAATGGTCACTTTATAGAATTTCAATCAACGGTTCAAAAGTTAACAAATGGGTTTAGCAGGAGAAAGGCTAAGAAGCGTATAAGAACACAGTAGGTATAAGTAGCGTAAATACGTACGAAGGGACCCATCCACGTTGTTGTTTGTGGGCGATGAAGCACGTTTCGCAAAAAGAACTGAACCAAATGTTTCATTCCGTTTATGAACAAAATCAGAAATACTTAGACGCTGCACCTAATTTCAATTCATCCAACCAATCAAATACGGCTCTCCACCAAATGGTGAGAAAAATTGGGTTGCGTGATGTAGAAAAGTGGTTATAACGTTTTTGATAAAAAAACAACAACAACTGTTAATTGTCATTTTATGGGTAGATCAGTGAAAGAGCATTGCAGAATTAGGTGAGTTGTCTTTTGGCAGTCATTGAGTTCCGCTCTAAACTGAACGACATTTTATTTTATTTAGCCACTCTACCAAGCAAGACGTCACTTCTGGGAACAGGACTTCTCTCCGCCATGTCAGGTTCGTTGGACAATAAAGTTACTTGCAGTAAATAATATTTAAAAAAATAATACTAATAAAAAGCAAACTTTTGCTATTTCTGTTAGGTTCCATGGTTTCGAATTTGCAAGCTAATTTCTGTTCCTTTCTTTTCCGTGTCGCAGTAGCGCCATCGTGTTATTGATATTCTGAATCAGGTGACGTTTAATGTAGCTTGCTACGTGGCATTGCAAAACAGAAATCGTAAATGGTTGTGTGTTAAATTATTCAAACTGTTTCCATTCTCAGCAAGTGACACACCAGAGACGAAAGTGCCAGTGGCAAGCTCCACAAACCTTGCCATGAATGGCAAATTAGGTAAGTTTGACAGTTTACAGAAATTTTCAGTATTTTGCACAGGCAGCCCAGACACAAAATGTACAAATACAGTGCAGTGAAATCGCAAATAGGATTTTCAACAAAATTTGATTAACCTTGATCAGATGTTGTTTCTGGTTGTCTGTTGATCCTTTGTAGCTGGTTTTTTGGGCATTTGAAGCGATTTTGTTGCCGTTTCCTTCACCCGTTATAGAAGAGAGAAAGGCTGGCGACTTCGTTTGCAGCCAACCCCAATTCGATCAACAGTTTATTCATTGTAAATGCCTTAGAAACGAAACTGTAGAATCCGATGAAGAGTGTGATAGAAATCTTAACTTAAAATTTTCTATTCGATTGAGGGTATGGTAAGTTCTAGTAGTCTATGGAGATGGTGGTCACTACTAGACAGTGCTTTTTATGTTTTTAATATCATCTTTTATTAAACTTATCAGTTATACGGATTTATTTTCAAATTTCTGTAACACTAAGTTTAACGGAAAAAAATATGATCGTTTTTATTTGAGAAAGAAAAAGGCTGACGATACTATGGTATCGACTTGACCATATACTTTCCCTGTGTTCTTTTCTCTTGTTTTTGTTATTCCATTGTGTTCTTTTCTCGCGTCTTTGTTATTCCAATGTGTTCTTTTCTTGTGTCTTTGTTATTCCAATGTGTTCTTTTCTCGCCTCTTTGTTATTCCAATGTGTTCTTTTCTTGTGTCTCTGTTATTCCAATGTGTTCTTTTCTCGTGACCATGTTATTCTATTGTGTTCGTTTCTTGTCTGTTTTATATTAACTTGTTCTTTTTGTGCTCAGAGTAGTCGTTTGTCTGTGTGTTATAGGTCTTACGAACACACCTATACCTATCACAAATGAAGCTATCGCAAGAGCAGCAGCTTTTCCAACGGTTCAGAGTAAGTTTACCTCAGTTGGCAAATATCTCTGTAGCCACTGCCAGGGGCATATCTGTCTTTAAGCAATTAATCGTGTACTTACTAGTCGCAACCCCGATATAATGACGTTGCAGAGGACCGGACAATTTACTTCGTTATATTGGGGGTTTGCTATAACCGGAACCCCGATATAACAAAGTTACCAAAAAAATATAAAAGAACTCGTTATATCGGGGTTGAAACAAAAGGCAAGAAGAGAGACAAGGCAATTTGAGTTTCAGTTTCAATACAACTGTTCAATGTTGAATTTACCGCCAGTTTCGAAGATGTACAATTATCATGTTGATCGTGCGTGTTACTTAAAAAGACCAACAAAGAAAAAATAAAAATTTTTGGTAGGTCCGAATTTTTATTATTGTTGTTCGTTATGATAGGGTAATGTTTGACTGTAAGCATACCCAAAATTTGGTTCGTTATAATGGGGCTTTCGTTATATCGGGATTCTTTATATTTGTGTATTAAGTCATTTGTGAATTTTGCACCAAAAAGAACACTCGACTTGCTATCGAATTTTTTTTGAGTTCCATCACGATTTCAGGTAAGTTTGCAACCAATGTGTTGCAAGTCAGGTCCTTAGTTGTTATTACTTTTGACCGCAAGCACAGCTGGCTTCACGTTCTTAAATATCAATACTCCATTATCTCTTGTTTAATATGGAGTCCTGAATGATATTTGCCTAAGATTACTGAACAATTTGAAATATGCAAAACGACTGAAAATTGAAAAAGTTAATTATGTTGTTTATGTTTGTTCTTACAGTAAATTCGGCTCTTCATTCAGATCCTGTTATCTCTGTTCAAGTTTTTACACAAATGCGGGTTGTAAAAAAATCAATGCTCGCCGAGGTTTTATCATTTTCCTACGAAATTTGGCAAAATTATAGAGAAATTCTTGAGGAACATAACCGTGTTGGCGAATTTGAAAAGAAGTCCTTGATTTTTATTAATCGATTTCGGCGCTTCTTGGCCAAAGATACTTACAATTTTCTAGAAACAAATATAAAAGAGGTGATCGGCTTTCACAAACACGGGTTTGATCGGCACACTCTGATGGAATTAAAAAGGGGACAAACAGTACTAGCGATAGTTAGAATCTGGGCTGCTGTTGACTTCATAAAGGCAAAAAAATTGGATCGAAAGTAGTGTCAGTTCGTCCTTACGATAACAAACATATCAATAGAATTTAAACATTCATTTAGAGAATTTCATAAGCTTTCCAGTGATGAAAACTAGAAGCATTGCCCAAGGTCTTTAGAAACTTTTAGCGTTTATGTTGCATCAGATTGCATCTCAGAGTAGTAAAATGTTTAGAGTATCCAGGTGAGAACGCTCCCGCAATCCTGTACGCTTTTGCCACTCCTATGAGTTCAATTTTTTTCTAATTTGCACGAAAAAATCAAATGTTTTCCATTTAATAATATACACGAAAATATTTCTTCAAAAGTCTTGTGATTTCTTTTTAATGGTCGTAATCGTAGCTGTAGGCGTTGTCGTAATCATATTTGTAGTCGTAATTGTCGTAATCATATTTGTAGTCGTAATTTGTCGTAATCATATTTGTAGTCGTAATTGTGGTAATCGTAATTGTAGTCGTAATCCTTAATGTAGATGTAGTCGTGACTGTGTTTCTTTAAAATAGCATTGTTCTTAGCCAATCAAAATCGAGAAATTTTTTCATGTATATTATTAGAAAAGAAGCATGTCTTACTTTTGTTTTGTGATAATTTTGATAAATGAAGTAAGGAGCCAATGACGTTTAACAATAATAATAATAATAGTAATAAATTTTTATGGTGCAAATAGTAGATAAGATAAGATAACAGTAGAAAACATCTTACGTTTGGGTGGTAATTAATGCAACTCAGCTTACACTGACACAGCTCTCAGCATCCTTTTACACCTCCAGCTGAACATTTTTTACATTCGGAAAGTAGGCAACCCAGTGTACGCTTCCAGAAAAGGGTCATGTTTATTTTGTATTATTTTTTCGTCGGGAGCAACATTTTCCGTCCATATTAGCGAGAGTCCGTAATAGCGAGGTGTTCACAAGGCGAGAGTTGACTGTGTTTTGTTCTCGTTGGCACTTACCGACAGCTACAACTAGTATTTTAGTTAAAAGGTAGTCTAATTGAAAAAACACAGGTCTGTTACTAGCCGCAATGTCTTCAAGACTGCTCGTAGTAGGCTATACGTAAAAGTTACAAGGTAATGCAAAGTAATTTCCATAATAGTTCATCGAGCAAATAACTACTGGTTAGTGGAATGGAGTTAGAAAATAAATGTTGTATAATTTGCAAAGTAAATGTTTCATTTTCATTACGTTTTTTTTTCTTTTTTTTTATGAAATTCGTCTATGCAGGTATTTTAGCAAAAGTTGCATCGCTTCAAAGCAGCTCAAGCAAAAGCCCTAAGAACGGTAATTAGCATGCAAATCTGTTTTGATATATTCGTTATAAGCATGTATTTTTAATATTTGGTCTAAAACTGTAAACACAAGCTCTATGTTTTCTATCTCTAGATGCCACTGTCAGATTAAAGTTAATGTTCCATTAAGAATTTAAAAATGCTGGATTATGTTGGTAAATATGCTGTGGAGTTTGCAGGCCGCTTAGTAAAACTATCACTTGCATGTTTAAAATTAAAATTAATAAAAATTTGCATTACCATTATATGGCCAATCAGCTGTTGAGAGGTTTAGAGAGTTTATTTTACAGTATAGATTGGAACTTTTCCCGTGACATTATAATGTAATTTGAAGTTTTAAAATACTTTCCTGGTTCTTGGTACAGTGCAACTTTTTCCGGCTTATATTTATGTCGGTGTTTTTGTTCACGTTAGCCCGATATTAGGAAGGGAAACTGTCATCATCAGATTCAACTTGGTTTGAAACTCCGTTAGTTTCTTTATTCTAGGGTTTTGTTCTCGTGCACAGATTAGCAAAGACTTCAAGGTCTAATGTCTCGTCGTCGTTAACATGTTCAGTCCACTTAAAAACTATCCGTAAAATCTTATTTTTCGTTTAAGAAATAAAAGATGTTCTCTGAGCCTACATAGCCTGGTCAAAACCGAGGTGAATATTTGTGAGAATTCGAGAGCAAAATCAGGGTTAACCAGAGACACAGTCAAGGGTTTTCACCTGATTGAGAATTCTTACAAACTTTGCCAAGGTTTTCACCAGGCTATGAATCCACGGAGAACATGTTTTATTTCTTTTATAAAATTTTTATTTTCCAACTTAATAAGAGAAAGACAATATGCAAAATGCTTATAGTTTTATATCTTTCATGATACTGCAAATTCTCACAATTTGACAACAGCCAAACGTCATTTTCTTGTTTCATAGCGCTATGAAAGCACGCTCTGTTGACCAATCAGAACACATGTACTATCTCAATTATTTATAAAAACGCTTAACTATTGTCTTTGTGTGGACAATCGTATTTTCGTAAAAACTGGATCATGTGACTGGTTTCCAGTCCTTTTTGAGCAAGCCAAAACAGTAGATGGTGGATGCAGTATGATCGTCACTGCGCATGTTCACTAGTGCCAGGGAGCCACAAGGCCTGTTTGAATCGTTTTCATGTGGACAGTTAAAAACGTTATGAAAGCGATGTGAGAACGATCGAAACAACTAACCACGCTGCGATAATTTAACATGTTGGTATTCTCTTATGAATGGGAGATTTAGTTTAACGTATTAACAACCAATTTTATTGTTGTTTTAGATACGAGGTAATCTCGGTTTTCGTTGCAGATTGGTCAGTGCATGGTGACCTTGATGAGCTGGTAGAGTCTATCTGGAACCCAAACCCCTTACTGTCGCACCATTCTCCTTCAAGCTCGGGTGGAACGTCACCAGGGGAGACTGGAAAGAAAGTAGGCCTTTTAGGAACTGCACCGTTTCAGCTGAACCAGGCTGGGTTACTTGGTGCTCTTCCTGGCATCACCCAGCCACATAGCAATGGACTGCATGTAACGTCACCTACGACACAGCCTCTTAATACAGGTATAATGTAATTAGCGTTAACAACAGCAGAAAATGTACGCATTTCTAGCAACTGTAAGTGAAGCCTGAAAATTATCAGATTTCATTTGAACTAAAGTGAGCAGACAGTCCATTGTTTGATTGTAGTTGCTTATTTTATTATGTTTGTAAAGAGGCACATTTCAGTTTTTATTGCAATGTTAATATAACACAGTCTATCTATCTGTCTGAACAGGCACACGGTGTTACAATATATTAGAAAATGGGTACTATAAAACGAGCGCCCTGATTGGCTTAGTTCTGTTTTCTACATCTTGACAGAAATCATGAAATGATGTCACGTCACGCCACTGCAGCTTTTGACTTTAACCTGAACTTGAGGCAAAGTTAAATGTTTATGCAAACTATTTTCTAAGCATCATCGCTTGTGTTTCTATCGAGTTTTTAACACACACTAGAAGGCCACTCAGAAAGCAGAGAGAATACTCATCTTCCCCTCGTTTTCTCTCAACACTTCCTTGGTGTTCTCCTGTGTCATAGCGTGTTTCTAATAAACAGTTAGAATAGGAGCTCACAATTTTTATTAGCTGATGGAAAGCGCAGAGAAAACTCATCTTCCCCTTGTTTTCTCTCAACACTTCCTTCGTGTTTTCCTATGTCATAGCGTGTTTCTAATAAACAATTAAAACACAAGCTCGCAATTTCTATTGGCTGATGGAAAGCGCAGAGAAAACTCATCTGCTCCTCGTTTTCTCTCAACACTTCGTGTTTTCCTATGTCATAGCGTGTTTCTACAACTTGATGGAAACACAAGCGACACTGTTTTATTGCCTTGGCATATCACTTTGCCTTTTTTTTTTAGGAGGAACAGGTTGTGTGCTGATGGTGTATGGACTCAACCACGAGAAAATGAACTGTGAGAGGATCTTCAATTTGTTCTGTCTATATGGAAATGTGGTGAAGGTAGGCTTGTGACCCAACTTTGAGCTCCTTTGTCATCATTGGTGGTTTGTGAGCGGAAGTTAGTGGAGCAGAAGTAGTGTGAATTCGTGCGAGTAACGTATAAACACGTGGATGGTAGTTGTTAATTAACAATTATTCCACGTATGCACATTGGATATAAGATGATAGATAGCCGAGGGGGCGTGAAGCGCCAAATGGGCTATTTTCATCTCATATTCACAAAGCGTGTGGTTAGATTATTGTTTCATTCAGTTCTGAATAAATAGACTAGAAATTATGGCGAAATTAAATTGAATTCTGTTTTGTTGTTACAAAACGACCCTGAATTGATTTTTCCATATAACTTCATGCGGTATATAAGCTGATACCCTAGATCGAGTAAACCAATCAAAACTCTAGAAACGTAATATCTAAGGTTGAAAATTTAATAATTTCAAATATTTAGAGGTACAAAAAGTGTATCGTAGCGAGTAAGGAGCAAAATATAACCTGTCTAAGAATAAAGTTTTTGATTGATTCACTGCGTATGGTTTGAGAAGCATAGGTTTCTTTGTTTGATGTCCTGGGGGCGGGCCTGTAAGGGAGAGAAACTCAGATATCGGCAATGGAGTCATCGAGATTTGCTACAGGATTGTACAAAAATAACTTGAATTCCAGAAATGTCTCTTGAGAATACTTTTGATGCATTTAGCAAAGAAATGAACGCCGCACAAGTCATGGACTAATGTCAAAGATCATGGAAAGTCATGGAATTTCAGAAATTCAGAATAGTACGAACCTTGTCAGATTAGATAGTAAGGGAGAAATATCTGCAGGAGCCAGAATTTCAGAGTTGTTAATGTAATATTGAATTTAGAGCCATACTTCATATCATAATACCCTGTTTTTCTGAAGAAATTTAATCTTTTGCTCGTTTACAGTTTCTGTTTGCACAAAGCAGTGTTGCTCAGCCACATTTCGTCACATTAGGTCATATAAATTTGTAATTTGCAGTGTAACATTATTTCATCCCATCTCCCCACAGGTAAAATTTCTCACTAATAAGCCAGGAGCGGCTATGGTGCAAATGTCAGACAAGATTGCATCCGAAATGATCATTCGAAACCTTAGTGGTTCAGTTATCTTCGACAGCAAGATCAATATCATGTACGTGACTAGTGAACATTGTGTAGATATCACCATGTTTCAAATTGAGATTAAATTGAGTGCAGCAAGTTAACTTAAATTAAAGTTACTGAACAGTTTGAAATATGCAAAGTGACTGGATATTGTAAAAGTGAATTATCTTGATTTTTTCTTGTTTTATTAAAAAATTTGAATTAAAGAAAAGTCAAGAATAAATAGTTGTCAGAAAGAATTGGTATATGCCCCGAGCGGTAATCGAACCCACGTCTCCCTGTATTCTAGTCAGGAGTGCTAACCACTATACCATCAGGGACCACCACGCTGGCAACACAGTAGTTTCACGATTAGTTGAGTTGGTCAATGCGTGAGGATTCCCACTCAGGGCATATACCAATTATTTACTCTTTATTTCATACTACTGATCAACATACATTGATATATGTTTTAAAAAAATCATTTGCTAATTTCATTTGTGAGTTATTACAAAATAAATTTTTTGACCGTGATGGTTACTATATAGTCGGCCCTTTATTCAAACGCTGTTTTCTCGGTTTAAGGTTTTACACAAATGAGGGTTGCAAAAAAATCAGTGCTCGCTGAATTTTTGTTATTTTCCATAAATTTTGGCATAATTATGGAAAAATACTTAAAGAGCAAAAACCGTGTCGGCGAATTTGAAAAGAAGGTTGATTTTTTATTAATCGATTGTTGTGCCTCTTGGCTAAAAATACTTGCAATTTTCTAGAAACAAATGTAAAAGATAATCGGCTTTTACAAACAAAAATCATCAACACGGTTTTGATCGGCACACTTTGACGAAGTTAAAAAGCTGACAAACACTAGCGGAAGTTAATATCTGAGCTACTGTTGACTTCATAAAGGCAAAAATTAGATCGGAAAGTAGAGCATTAATGCGTCCATACGATAAAGAATATATCGATATAATTTAGATATTCATTTAGATAATTTCGTAAGCTTTCCAGTGATATATACGTTTATTGGTCTGTGAAGGAAGATATCGTTTGAAAACTAGAATCACCACCCAAGGTGTTCAGTAACTTTAAATTAAAAGTTAGTTCAATTAAAAGTTAAGGTTAAATTAACTTCATCAGAGTTTCATGGCACTTTGTTAAGTTTTTTCTTCCGTTCTTTCAGGTTTTCCAAGCATCCTTTCATCGCCGATTCATCAGTTGTGACCGCATTGCCTGATGGGATGCCATCAGCCATGAACTTTGCAGACAACAGGAATAACCGGTTTAAATACCTTCCTGAGGGCCAGAGCTTGAAGAACAGGTACCAGCCACCAACCAGAATGCTGCACTTCTTCAATGCTCCCCCAAACTGCACAGTGGAGCATCTGAAGGAGGTATGGTGCTCAGGTTCTTGATTTTAACCCATATTCTGCTTCAAATAGTTTGGAACTGATGGCTGACTGCCTTAAATGTGACTACTCATTTTGTTTTTTTGAAGTGCATAAAGGATTGGTGTTATTCATTCTAACTTATAACTACCACCACCATCATCATCATCACCACCACCACCATCATCATCACCACCACCACCATCATCATCATCACCACCACCATCATCATCATCATCATCATCATCGTCGTCACCATCATCATCATCACTATCACTATCACCGTCGTTGTCAATAGTTTTGAACATGGCTGAAACTCTATAACTACTTTATGACATCTCATTATGTTTGTCTTGAAGTGTATAAATGATTGGTGTTAATCATTCTAACCTATAACTATGATTATCATCACCACCCCATCACCATCATCATCAATGTCACTATCAGCATCACCGTTGTCGTTGTCAATAGTTTTGAACTGATAGCTGAAACCCTATAATGTGACTACTCATTTTGTTTGTCTTGAAGTGTACAAATAATTGGTGTTGTTCATTCTGACTAATAACTGCCATTATCATCATTATCATCAGCATCGTCAGCATTGTCAGCATCATCATCATCACCATCTTCATCTTCATCATTATCATCATCATTACCATCTTCAGTAATAATAACTACCATCATCATCAGCATTGTTAGCATTGTCATTATCGTCATTACCATCATCACCATCATTGTCATTCCATTTTCATCGTCAAAATTTTAAATCATTTATTTACCGTTTGTTTGGGCGGCAGGATAACTACTCGTTTTAAATATTTTTGTTTTTTATTTTTTGTAACTTTTGGATGAGACCAGAATTCTTTTCTCGACACCCTACAAATGCATTTTGCTTCATGGGTAATTTTATTTTCTTCTGGACAGGTGTTTGTGACTGCAGGCGCTCTTCCACCTTTGAAGGGAACGTTCTTTTCAAAAGGTAACACAACACAACATCTGCTCAGTACTAAAAAGTAACTAAACAGTTCATAGAACTCTCGTAAAGAGGACACCATCGTGTCAAAACATAAAATAAGGCAAACAACAAAAACAAAAACGGGCTTTTGGAAATGAGGAACTTAGAAAATATAGAAATTAAGAAACAACAGCAACAACAACAAAAATTGTTATTAACACTCAATACTACAAGATACAGCATTAATATCTTGGAAAAATTATTACAAATTGATAAGTGAAGGCCACCTGTAAATAACCATAGGAGCTAATAGAGACAGGTGGCCTTTATACAGAAAATGTAATGAAAGATTTGTGTTACAGTGCAAAATTAAATAACTTTACTTTATATTGAACACGGTAATGTTGCCCAGCTGACTGACGACCTGGGCTGGAGATTAGGAGAAAAGGTTTATCAATCCTCAGTTGAAGTAAACTGGTTGTTTTGATAAAGCGTCTGTCTGTAATTTTCATTAACCACTGAGATGAAACGTTTCATTTTGGATGCAGCTTCGTGGAAAGAAGACAATTGCATTTCTTTCGTAGTTTTAATGTTAGCGTGTGTCCTTGTTTCAGCCAATGCAAAGTCCTCAGCGGGCCTGTTGGAGATGCCAGATATTCGTTCTGCCATGGAAGCTTTGATCATCACCAATCACTACACAATAAACCCGCCAGGTATGAGTACTACTACTTTCATTCAGTACCATCACAATTGAAAGTTCAAAATTGTACCAGTTTCTGTCTTGGTTACTGCTTGTCACGGTTATGCAAGCTCATTGTTCTCAACAATCTCTTTGTTTTATAGAATTCTCATTTATGCTTTATCATTCTTGTCTGTTCTCTCAGTTTCGCAATTTTAAAATCTTGATGATGATGATGATGATGATGATGACAACGATGACAATAATGATGATGCTGATGATGTTGGTGACGGTGATGATGATGATGATGGTGATGTTGCTGGTGGTGGTGATGGTAATGGTGGTGGTCATGAAGATGGAGATAAAGATGATGATGGTGGTAATGATGATGGTCATACTGATGGTGATGATGATGGTGTTGGTGGTATTGATGGAGATGATGATGATGATGGTGGTGGTGGTGATGATATTGATGGTGATGATTATGATAGTGATGATATTGATGGTGATGATGATGGTGGTGGTGATGATATTGATGGTGATGATGATGGTGATGGTAATGGTGGTGGTGATGATATTGATGGTGATGATGATGGTGATGGTAATGGTGGTGGTGGTGGTGATGATGAAGATGGAGATAATGATTATGGTGGTGGTAATAATGATGGTGATACTGATGGTGATGATGGTGATATTGATGGAGATTATGATGATGATGGTGATGATGATATTGATTGTGAGGATGTTGTTGTTTCTGTTCGAGCTTCACATATGGATCTGGTAGTTCACAAACCATTGCTCTTGAATGGAATAAATTTGATTTGTTTCTTGAACCATTAACTTATTTGATCAAATCATTACTACATTTTACAAAGATTTAGTTTTGCATTTATTAAAGAAAATTTCTGTTTCCTTAATCCACTAGGAGGGGGATCATACACTCTCAAACTGGCATTCTCTCCAAGTTCCTCTATTTCACCTACCGCTCCAACTGTTGCGCCCGCAGTAGCAGCTGCAGCAGCTGTCTCTACGATGGGTGGTCTGGGTGCCCTTGTCATGCCGGGAAGCCCTTCGTCGGGCACACTCAGTAATGGTTTCATGCACGTCAATGATGAGGGTGAAGTTCTTGGCGAGGGAATGAGCCCTGAGCCAGCCACCAGTACGCCATGAGCTGTATCCGTGAGATACCTTGAGGCTGATGTTGCGTTACAAGACGCTGAAGTAAGGAAGTAGGAAGATGTAGTAAAAAAAACTTTGCATTTGCTTCTGCCATTGTCTCGCTACGTACTGGATGCACACAGAACTTAAAGTTTCATGGGTTAATTCTCCCTAAAATTTCTATTTTTTGAATTTTTAATTTCGCTTTTCAGTCATTACTCCCAACCCAATTGTTATACAGAAGGGAAAACCTCTTAATCCACGGGTTATTGGCACCCTTTCGGTGCATTTTAATCCGTATTTAACAAAAACATGTGGCCCAAGGTGGTGGCGGTTTTGATAGCATTTGACACCAGTCTCTGTCTAATCCCCCACCTTGGCAAAACCCCTGCGGAAGGGGGATTCAGTTGACTAGCGTATAACATGTGCTGTTCAGTGCTTGGTGCTGGTATAATCTTTTGCAAAGTAAACTTTCTTGCTACCAGCGGTCAAAGGTCGGTAACTAAGTTACTGGAGAAATAACGTACTACAAATCATAAGTTCGCTTCAGGGCACTTGCGTCACTGAATTAAAATGCCAAATTTGTCTGAGAGGAAGTTGGTACCTAGTCTTCTTGCATAGTTTCAGATATTTTTCGCAGTTCGTGAAATCGTCTTTTTAGATCAGTATCGATCACAGAAACTTTACATTAGCAGTTCAATTCAAGTTTAAAAAATATCAAAGAGAGATGCAGGAACATTGAAATACATAAAGAAAAGAGGGGTCTAATTTGAAAGACCCCTAGGAAACACTTTAAAACATGTTCAGAACGGAATTAACTTCGACACAAAATTTAATAGGAGTTTATGTTATAGAGTTTATAGCTAATACTCTTTAGTTCCAAATGGAATTTAAAGCACAGTTTATTATGGAAAATTTAAATCGTAATATTTCTTTTCGTCATATTTAACAACGGGCCTCAAAGGTCACACACTGCTTTCCACACACACTTCAAACTTTACAATTCATGCATGTGTATTGGTTTTAAACAGTCCAACTCGGAGCAGTTAATACATTCGCTTGTGTTTGCTATCCGAAGTGAATTTCGGAACACAAAGAATAGATTATATATCTAATATTATAAGTACCAGCTTCTGCATGGTCATAAGAACACTTGTTCATATAAAAATTTCCTTAAAAGATTTTCTTTAAGAATAGAATTATACATTATATCTATATGCGTGCATCGTCTTGAAT
>JAOCNB020454939.1:0-14950 GCA_026546465.2 Palythoa caribaeorum
GAAGGTCATGGAGTTCAGTTCCACAACTCAGTGATAGAGTGCCTGACTAGTATTATGGAAGATCACAGGATTCAGTTCCACAACTCTGTGATAGAGTGTCCAACTAGTATTATAGAAGGTCATGGAGTTCAGTTCCACAACTCAGTGATAGAGTGTCCGACTAGTATTATGGAAGATCATGGAGTTCAGATTCACAACTCAGTGATAGAGTGTCCGACTAGTATTATAGAAGGTCATGGAGTTCAGTTCCACAACTCAGTGATAGAGTGCCTGACTAGTATTATGGAAGATCACAGGATTCAGTTTCCATTTGGAGCTCGGATGTTTTCAAGTTCCGTGTCATAACTTAATTTCATAAATGTTATTTGTTTAGTGATTGTTCTGTAACAAGGTTATATTTTGTTATTATAGTTATTATTTTCGAATTTTATGAGCTCCATGATCTTCCATAATATTAGTCAGGCACTCTATCACTGAGTAAATGATTGTGAATTGCAGTCAGCAAATTGAACTTGTTTTCAAGATGAGCATTTTAAACATGTGTAAGTTCAGAGAAAGGTTTTGCAGTTGTTCATCTGATGCAAATATTGGGCGATTAGCTATAGATTATGTTGGTGAACAGTTTTGATTTTTATAAGCAATGATTTTGTGTTTCTTTTTAATTTGTTGTACAGAACACCATATCTGATACAATTAGGACTTTTTCTAAGAACTTGAATTACAACCTTAGATCAAGTACTTTATATTAGCATCATTACACATAAAAATGTGCTTTACTTACAGCATCCAGCTGATGTTGAAGAACTGCAGTCTGTCTTCCAGCATTTTCCTTAAGTTGGTTGTACTCTTCCAACTGATGAATGATTAGAATATTTTTGAACATCAACAACCACAAGATATATACTTTTATCAGTTCATTATGTGGTATAACAGAGAGAAAACATGCGAGGGGACAAAAACTTCAATAACTAAACAAAGCTACAACACTAAATAGATCGAATGAATTGGAATGAATTATCAAAGCATAATGTTAGTTACAATAGTCAAAATAGAAGTCGTCTCTTTAACTGTCTGCATTTTGTCAATTTCTAGGTCAAGAACTTGTACAGTCAGTTACCTGAGAGTCCATTAGCTGGAGATCTTCTCCTTCACTTTCAGCCATTTCAGTTTCATAATCTGCAGCTGCTTGTAGTACATCAGCAAGTTCTTGCTTTAGTTCCTCAATCTACAATTAAATAACCCAAATTCAAAGTATCAACTTCCCCTCTCCCCTCTCCAAAAAAAACTGCCAAAGAAAACATGAACAAATGTCACCCTCTTAAAATAATGCAAACAAAAACACTCCAGTGAATTAGTCAATTAGTGAATAGGTTGAGCTAATCTTTTTACGTGCTAAACGAAAGTGGCACATTGGGACCAGTATTTATCTCTGGTTTGTGTAATACTACTTAAGCAGATGAAAATCTGACTCCTTACGGACATGATACTTATCTGTCGCAGGTTAGCCCCCAGCAGAAGCTAGTTTTCGTTTTACCAACCTCATATGGATGGAAAGTTGACATAACTTTGGCAGACAGAAGGGCACACAACTGTTCAACGATTGGTAGGGTGGATAAGGAAGGGGGGAGGTTTGAATCCAAAATCTTGTGGCTGGAAGGCAGAGATCTTACCATTGCACCAACCATGGTACCATTTAATTAACGAAAGCCAATGTGAATTTTAGTTGATCCCAACATAAGGAAGATATCAAAGCTCCAAGGAACGACTTGAATGATGGATTACATGGGGCAAGATCAGACTATGTAACAACAAAACACAAAGAAACTATCCCAAAACCAACATATAGAAATTATGCAATAAAGTTATCAAGTTTTGCTCAAACATTTTGTTTGGTGATGATAACTTTTCATTTTCAAAAAAAATTGCAACTGAAATTAACGATCTACCAAAAGGAACATCATTCTGATACTTTCTTAAACATAAAGTAATGACGGTCATTCATTCCAATATTTTATGGTAACTAGAATAACTCCTTTTGTAGTTTCTGTTGCAGTGAATCTAATCCACTCCAGTTCACTGGTAAAACTATTTTTTTTTTGTAGTTTTCCCACTTACCTCTGTCCTGTGTCTTTCATTGGCTGCTTCAGCTTTTTTCAGCGACTTCCTGGAACAAATAACAAGAACTTCTTTATTGTTTATATTACATGTTACTAATTTTCAATAGGGGACTGAGTAAAAGGACAATAGTGTAACTGTTTAATTCTGACTCCACGAAAATTACAAACCTGGAGTTTTCCAGCCTCTTGTTGATGTGTGAAGTGTTTTCTTTTGCCTTTATGTACAAAGGGCGTTTCTGATTTAAATCCACTTCCTGTTGGGCAGCTAAAATTCATCAGTTGCTTAAAGCAAATTTTTATTTGCGACAATTCTAAAGTACAACTTTTAAGTCAATTACAATAATCTTCACTTTTTTACATGTTTGGGTAAGGTCCACTGCCATCATCAGAGTGATTGTGTGTACTGATCTTGAAATAGCTAAACACAAATTGCTGATGATAGTGACAATAAATAAGTACATATCAATATTAGGTCAGTTGTGTACAATTGTTGAGAAGATTTGTGACAGAGGTTTAAATGGTGAGATCAGTATGGACTATTTGTTCCACTATCAGCAATTTATAAAGTGAACAGTATCATAATTTCCTTGAAAGGTGTTGTAGTACATTTACTGCTATTTAGACCTTTTGGTAATTCTTAAGTACACTACAATTACAGTTAGAAAACAAGCTTTAACAATTTTAAAGCAAAATCGAAAAAAAAACTTTTAACATTGAGTTATTATGCTCATCTCAGATGGGAACATAGAGTGATATAAATTTCCATCGCAATTAAATCTAAACACAATTAGCTGCAAGTCAATATTCAGCTTTGTTCATGTGTTTGCTTTGCTGTTACTGTAGTGTTAACAATCAACCATGTATACACAGCACATCTTTGGGAACCACTCCCTGGTGACTGAATACCTATTTTGAAAGCCACTGTATGTGGTTATTATGAACCCAAAATGGCTTTATTTAAAAAATTGTTTATTTAATTTACTTTTATTAATTGGCTTTTGAGGAATATAAGATATTTATTTATGCTAGTTGTGAATGTCTTAAATCACAGACAGGTGCATTTAGCTGGTTCCTTCGACTAGTGAAATCCCTAACAGGAAGCCTGATTTTTAGCTGTTGCATGCTTGAAATTATGGTAGGTACCTTGTCTCTGATTTGCTTTTCAACTGATGCTATCTCCCTTGACATTCTGGCATGTTCCTGTCGTTTTCCTTTTAATTTGTCTTCAATGACATTTCTCTTATTTTCCATCTGTTCAACCTCTTTCTCTTTACTCTTCAGTTCAGAAGTGAGATGATGGACTTCTTGCTCATTGTGATACAGTCGGAACAACTGGGCTTCTAGTTGTGAGTTTTCCTGCAAGTTTAAGATGTGATTATTAACAGTTTGATGACAAAAGAACCAACAAATAAATAAATTAGTAAGCACTGCTATTAATTCAAAGTACAAAACAGAATTTTATGGTAGGAAGATTGCTGATGGCCGGACTCTACACACTTGTTTTTATCACAGTATGCTGAATGTCAACCTCTAAATACAGGATTGGTCATGGTATGATGACTGCTGATGATTGGGCTCTAAGCACATGGTTTGTAATGGTATGAATACTGCTGATGGTTTGTCATGGTATGAAGACTGCTGATGATTGGGCTCTAAACACATGGTTTGTTATGGTACGAAGACTGCTGATAGCTGGGCTCTAAACACAGGGTTTGTCATGGTATGAAGACTGCTGATGGCTGGGCTGTAAATACAGAGTTTGTTATGGTATGAAGACTGCTGATGGCTGGGCTGTAAATACAGAGTTTGTCAAATTTGGCCAAAAATTTAAAAAATTCACGGAAATTTCCAGGGCTTGTTGTAGTGGAAAACAATTCAAGGAGTTTTCCAGGGTGCTTGAGAAAAAGTTTAAAGTTCCAGGGGTTTTCAAGGAATTACAGTAAAAACCCTGTAAACAAGTCAAAGCTGTTCAACAATACATAATCAAACAGCCTTTATTTTCCCTTAATTTTGGAACTACTGAGGTCTTGTCTACTGATGGGTGATTGGGAAATACAAAAGGTCTTGTCTACTGATGGGTGATAGGGAAATACAGTAAACACAAATCATATAAAATTATTCTGACAGCCATATTTTACAAGGGCTAAATATCATAAATGGAACAATCTTCATTAATTTACTTAAACAAGTTATGTTCTTCAGTGTTCTTACCAAATCTTGAATCAACTTTTTGTAACGATCTGCTTCATCTTTCTCTGCCCTTGCTTCTTTCTTCTCAGCTGCAATACCCTAGAACAAAAGTAATAAACTATTAATGTATAACTGTAATTGCATGAGTACTAGTTCTATGGGACCC
This sequence comes from Palythoa caribaeorum, assembly GCA_026546465.2. NCBI lineage: Eukaryota > Metazoa > Cnidaria > Anthozoa > Zoantharia > Sphenopidae > Palythoa > Palythoa caribaeorum. Next base: position 4,474 of record JAOCNB020454939.1, read on the forward strand.
AAAGCAGCACCTAAAGGAAGATATCATTCACAAGTTTGATATAATTCTCTAGCATACAAAACATGTTAAATGTAAGGGGAACCAAAACCTGCTGTGTACACAAAATTAATGTCAGTTTAAAAACCTTGACAAGATAGAAATATTGATACTTAAAATGTCAGCTGAAAGCATGTTCAGGCTTCTACTGTGCTTACTGCCAAAACTGTCAACAGCAAATTAAAACCAAATGTTTCTTTCAAGTAAAAAAATCCTTTAAATTGCAAAAGTTATTGTCATCATATGCATGCATCTCAAATAAGTTAGAATGCCAAATGGAGCTGAAGCAATTTATGTGCAGTACAGGAAGTTCAGATACAACTACTGACTGTATAATTTATCAAGTTTATGTTGTTCATGTTTGGCAACTTAAAACATGGCTGCTTGGACACTTTGAAACATGGTCTTTGAATATGTATATAAGAAAAAGATTTAGCAAATAAAGAGTTGTTGTTGTTCAATGTTGTTATTAGAATACAAAGTTATTGTTTCCTCAGGAACTTCTGTCTCACCTCTACAGGTGGCACACATTATTAAGTAGTCTGTAAAGAGTGACTACATGCATTTCTATACATGTTCAAATATTGACACTTTTGTGTATGTTTTTCAAGAGAGGAAGGGGTACCTAATGTATACTATGTTTTGTATATTTCGATAAAATCTAATTGATGTACTCCTAAAGCAACTGCTTGTCAATTAAAATATTTTACCTTTTTCTTGTGATAGTTGAAAGTTGTATCTTCCTCTGCTTTTTGCATAGCAGCTTTCTTCTTTTCATAATCTGCAGCTAGAGCTCCTGATCTGCAACATCAATGTTCAGTTAGATTTTCAGGAGACAGACTACAAAACACAATTTTATTTCTAAAAATGCAAATGTCAAGAGATTCTTCTTTTGCTGTTGCATCTATATCTTTTTCATAAGTTTTGAACATTCTTTGTTGTCAAAAACATTCATTTTTTGAATGAAGTACAGTGCTCAGATAAGTTTTAATGCACATTCTAGTTATTTTTTCTGGTCTTGATGCATAAATGAACTTCAGAAGATAAACTTTCAATAATGGAAGTTGAAACAAGTATTTGAAAGCCTTAAGATATACTACAATTGAATAAAAGTGCCCAATTTTAAATATGTGCACCCCCTGTAGGTAAAAAGGAAATATTAAGATGTCCATTCTCAATTACGAGTCCACTTCAACTGAAAATCTGAATTGTGCATGAGGAGTAATTTTTACTGATACTTCCTGCAACATTTAAATTCATTGTTTGAGAGTCTGTGATAAAACCAGCTGAAACATTTCCATTGCTTTGTTATGTATCTTCAACTTTTGTTATTTTTTTTTTGAAAAGCAACTTACAGTAAACTTAGGTTTTACTGAATATGGTGAAATTCTTATAAGCACCCAACCTCAAATAAGCACCCACTCTTGAAATCCAAGAATTTAATAGCTCAATTAAAATATTAATAAATTAATATACTATCTGCTGTACATACTAACTTAGCAAATGAGTAGAAAAAACAAAAATGTTAAATCCAAATAGTGATCTTGGTGGTCTCTAGTTACTCGATCCACCAGTCAGACTATAAACAGTCTGTCCATCTATGGATACTCTATATCTGAAAAAGAACCTAGTTAGACTTACTTGCTGACTTCTTCAAACATAACAGTTCTCTCCTTTGGATTTTTCATGGCAATGCTTTCCACAGTTCCCTATTGACATATGAAATACAGATCAATGCAAGGTGTATGGTCTTTCGACAGTTCCCTATTGACATGTGAGTTACAGATCAGTCTAAGATAGGGTCTTGCCACAGTTCCCTATTGATATGTAAAATACAGATCAATGTAAGGAGTAAGGTCTTTCCACAGTTCCCTATTGATATATGTGAAATACAGATCAATGTCAGGTGTATGGTCTTTCCACAATTCCCCACTGACATGCGAAATGGGTAGTTCCAGAAAATATCCATACCCCCACCACGGACGGCATTGACATTTTACCCCCCTGTGCGTTCGGAAATTCCAGAATTCTTTACCCCCTCTTCTCCTCGGATTTCCAGGTTGGCCTACCCCCCCTCCCCTTCGGAATTCCAGAAAGTTACCAAACCCCATCGGAATTTCCGTCAGGCTTCATAAATTAAGAAAACCGCAATGAAAAGTGTCCCAATTAGGCGAAATGCTAATTGTAAAAGGAGTTGTTAATAAAGCCCGACGATCGATGAATAATTTAAATCACTTACCTTTACGTTTGGATCCAGAGTTAGTCTAGTTGTGTATTTGTTTTGTACTACTAATTTCTGACTGTCAAAAGAGTAGGAGCAAGTCATGATAACGGACAGCAACTGGAAAGATGCTTGATGAACGCACACTACAGATTGTTTCGTCAATCGTCTTGGTATCGTCCGCCATTTTGGATTTTCCGCTGACCACAAGTAATGCGGCTAAATACATCATGGTGTAACATATATTTCTCAAAAAGTTATTCTTTGTGTATATGTATCAGCAAAAAGTCACTTTTTTAAAATAATTCAATAAAGATTCAAGCATGCTGTTTGCAGGTCGATAAAGTAAGACATGAGATAGGTTCTATATTTTCTGAATTGGTTTTGACACCTATATTTGAAAGCGCGTTTTCACTAACTTGCAAATTTAACTCTAACTATATACACAGTTATCTAAGGCCAAAATATTTGTGTGTTTCTGGTTACATTAGAAAAAATTAGGATAAGTAGTTTGGAAAATTAGTTCAGTTATTTTTAAAAAAACCGTCTTGCATAAAGCGTATGAAAAGGAGTTTTATCAGCCATACCAGTTTCAGAAATGATGCTGTATTTAACATCCCGGGTTTAATTTGTACAAATAGATTTAAGAGATTAGTCTCCGATAAACAATTTTGGATCACAGAATTAATAAGATCATGCAATACTCCTTTTCGTTATCCCGGAAACACACATACTTTTTAGACCAAACAAAAATACACAATGATATATATTTACAGTGTCAAGTTAAACGTTTGAAAACTAGGTTTAAAAGATTTATGCGTGTATCTTATACTGATCAGAACGGACCAGCTAAACAAAAAAATGTGAACATTTTACATGTTTTGTAACAAAACAGTACAGAAGAGTACAGTACTCGCTATAAAACCTGCGTCAAAAGCCCTTGTTAATTAAAGTTTCAAAATTCCGTCAGCAATTGCAGCTGTAACGCAAAGCTCGTACACTGCCGTTTTTCCCTTTCTTGTGTCTTCACGATACAGAATTCCAACAGTATCTTCGCTTTCATTGTGCCACTGGATTTCCCCCTCGTACCATCCTGGTTCGAATTCTGTCCCTTTGAGGTCCTTTTCTGTCCACAAAACCATTACTTTGTTCCCTGGTACAATACAGTTTCTGCCATCGTGGTACGAGTACTTCAGCTTTTCCGGAATTTTGCACTTTTGCCTTGGTCGTGATCTTGTAGGCTGTTCTGTTTCTTTCCTCACCCTTTTAGAAAGTGGATCGTGTTTTTCTTTTTGTATATCATTGGAGTTTTTTGCGAAGCTTGCATTGACGATATCTGCCTGCATGTCTTTTTCGAGTGGAAGAATCTCCTTTTCAATTGCCTCAAGATTCCGCCTTACTGAATACACTTCGTGAGATGTTTCCGCAATTTTTGAATCTTTGCATGCCATTGGACCAGAGACATGGCAACGATCTCTTGTGGACATGTGTGCTGTGTCATAGCTGGAGTATGCTCGCGTTCTAAACATCACACAACTTCGGTCCTGCTTCTCTTGTCCCTCGAGCAAGTCACTTGTCATTGAAATCAATTCTAATAAGGATTTCCGCTCTCTACAAAATGCAGCTTTCTCCTTCCCTCCTTTTAAGAGGCCGATTCAAATGATTAGTTCCTCCTTTACACCAACGCAAAGGATCCCATGGTGATTCAACACAGCACGTAGGTAGCGTACTGGTTTTTTATTCAGCTGGCTCACTGTTGAGGGAACATTGTTGAGATCACCATCATAAATGCAAACATTGACAGATGCGTCCGTTCCATCCACTAATCGGCCTACAAGGTCATGTTTTTTTTCAATAGCACTAATTTTTTTCTTATTGCACAATTCATCGAGCTCCTGTTTGCTGTTGTTTTTGAACAAATCATGCTCAACCCATTTCTCTTTGACTTTATCATCTTCTAGGGTTTCTTGAATCGTTCTCTCTGACTCTTGGAAATAGCTTCTTGCTTCATGCTTGCTCACACACGATAGAAAAGCAACAAGTTTGAGGACATATGCTGATGGTAAACGAAACACCCGAAAACAAAGATCAAGGATTCTCAAGGGCAGGAATATTTCTGGCAGGTCATCCCAAGGTCCACGCGATAAACTATTTCTTAGCTCAAAAGACAAATAGTGGAGTTTCCCAGTCTTCTGCCAAGTAATCAGATCGGGCAATGGCCTTCTTTCAAATCTCTCCAAAGGATCACCGTGCCAGTTAATGTCATTGCGGGATAAAGAAATAGAATAATGGTCTTGAGTTGTTGTGTGATTACTTTTGAGAGTTCGGAAGTCTTCTGCATAAGTGCCTTGAAAGTTACAATCAACCCCCCAGTGTTCTACTAGGTACTCAAACACCTTATTGCGTTTCGGAAAATACTTTGTTTCGCACTGCCGTTTTCGTTAGTCTGTAAAGTGACCAAAATTCTTTAATTCGTCTTCGTCATCAAATACTAGAAACTTCCCAGATCCTCCAAGAGGATAAACCGGCTCTCCACCATACGTGATTCCTTTCAAACTGTCAACAACATCTTTCGCCATAGCCTCCATGTTTTCCCTGTGTTTATCCGACCCGGCGTCTGCATGTTTGTGAATTTTGTGAGGATTGAAAACACCATGTTTTGATAAGGCATTATTTTGCACCGCATGAACTCTTTGTACAAAATTTCTTTTGCTCAAGTATTCAGCGAAAGACCTTTGCACAACTTTGTCCAGATTTAAGAACCTTAGCATTCGTACCAGTAGCACTTGCACGTTTGCAGGAGCCTCTGATGGACCATTGTCAACAACAAATTCAAGACTTCTTTCAGTTGACCAGTTTTTGGGTTTATGAATAGTTCTTACAGTTCAATGTGACTCATTAATAAGAATATGTCATTGAAGACTCGGAGAATCATTTCTGGCTCATAAAACTATAATTTAACAATTGTGATTGCCTTACCAGAGCGATTGACAAGAATTGAAGAATTGCTATGTGGAACCTCGAAACATCCTTCTGACAGTGGGGGAGGAGGTACAGGTACAGTGATTTTGGTTTCAACAAAGAGATGAGACATGGGTGTAACGGCGTTATTTCTGGATCTGTCAAAAGTGTGATCCGGATAAGTCTCATTCTTCCACAAGCGTCCAGGTTTTAGAACGGGTGGAATGTCGCCAACGACAGTGCACTTCGCATCTCGGGAATCAAGCAAATAACTAGCAGAATTAACATGAGCAACATCACACAAAAAGTTAACGTACGAATTTGTCCAATGTCCATTGACCGGCTTCTTTATTTCGCCAGTTGATGGTGCAGTATGTAACGAGACTTTCGCATTGACGTCTTTGCCATGATGGTGCTGTTTAGCTTGATTGTGCCTCTCTTGAAGTTCATGGTGTAATTATAAAGGGAGGACAAACTTATCTTGAAATCATCTGGTGCAAGAGAACGTACAAGGTCTAAAGCCTCTCTCATCACTGTCACATTATCGCTCGCTTTGTACATGGTGTCATCATAGAGTTTTGAATGGGCCTGTAGTTCTCCTCCACCTCTCTCCAGTCGATCTCCATCTCCAAATGCAAACTCCAGCAACGCGGGTAGCTCGGGAAACTTATCACATTTTAAATTTCGTCCTCTTCCCTCTGAAATACGAGACTTTAATGTCTTAGTTTTCAGTTGTCTGAGTAATAGTCGGTGAAACTTGTATTGCTGTTGGACGGTTATGTCGTTCCTTTCTGTCAATGCCTTCTTTATATCCGTAAAAATTGCAATATCTTCATTGAGTTTGGCTGCTTTCGTTATAAATGAGTTCTTGTACTTTGTCCCTCTGAGTTCTAACACAGTGTTTTTACTTGACGCTTTGTAAAGCAGCATGTCCAGCGTGTCTCAATCTCTTTTACTTGTCAGGAGATGTTGAATAATCTGATAAGGTTTTAAAGTGCGTAGCACCTTTTCATTGAAGCGTCTGGACTGAAATCTAGAGATTAGTGTAAAAATACCTTTGCCGATTTGGTCGAGGTCTCTATCATGTGCTTCAAACAGATAGCCTGCACCAAAAATGTACACCTGGGCTACATTCAAATGCTTTGACAAAAGTCGATAAGTATCACTAGCCCTGTAGCTTGAATGATGATCGTCGATATTCAAGAATTTGTTTTTCTCAGATTGATACAACAAAGCAGCTTCCCGAGTAGACATTACAATACATTTTTTCAGCTGAACTGCCACTTTAATCAGTCCATGTTTGATTGCTTTTTTGTACCTGTTGTTTTCTTGTATATATTGCGTGTTCAAATAATCAATGTTCTCTCTGATTGAACCAGTTACATTACTCCGCTGAAGAACACTGAAGCCATCTCTGCTAGTTTCTATTGGTGTAGCATCGCACAATCTATCTCGTGCCTCGTTTCTTGCCCATCGCCTACCTTCGCGGCATCAGGAAAAGGCTCAGCGCTCTGAAGTCTTGCTGTTGTCCATCTGCGATTTAACGGGAGTTTTGTTATCGGTGCTCTGTGGTTTGACGGGATTTTTGTTATTGGCGCTCTGAAGTTTGACGGGAGTTGTGTTATCTGCGCTCTGCGGTTTGACGGGATTTTTGTTATCGGTGCTCTGCGGTTCGACGGGAGTTGTGTTATCGCCGCTCTGCGGTTTGATGGGAGTTGTGTTATCGGCGCTCTGAGGTTTGACGGGAGCTGTGTTGTCGGCGCTCTGCGGTTGGACGGGAGTTGTGTTGGTTGGTACAAGGCTCTGGAGATTAACTTCATTCTGGACGATCCAGGTCATAATCCCTGCCCTTAGTAAATTCGAGTTTTCCGACACGTGTTTAATTGTCCTAATACAGTCCATTGTTTTTTATCTGGCTGATTCCACTGTAGGATACCTTTCCATAAATGTTCATTTGTTCGTGCTAGAGCTGCCATGTAAACTGGACAAAGGCCGCAAGCAGATCCATCTCGTTGCACTGGATACCCAATAAAACACGCCCTATCACATTTGTGCTTAAAGTCTAAATGGGATTTGTTCGCGACCTTGTGCAGCATAGTCGGTCGATGAGGTTTTGTGTATGGTTTTCCAAATGAACAACGCAAGGTTTCAAAAATCACTTTCATTATAGAAGAAAGGTTGATCGGCAAATTCCCGGCCAAAGAATCTCCGTAATATAATTCAGTCAGTGAGGTGTTGAACACAAAATAAATCCAGTGGTTTCCTTTCTGAACAGTCACCTTTACATCACTTGATTGAACTATGTTTAAAGCAAAATGCAAATATCGCAACCCATTCCATGCTTTTCTGTCAATTTCTTCCTTCTTCCTTCAGCTTCGCTGAGTGTAACAATGGTTCTGATAGGACAGCAAAATAATGTTCGCTTGTGTCACGATTTAACATCGTAAATATACAGTCAATAATGCTGTCGCTCAGCCATCTATCACATGCAATATTGTGTTTCTACAGGGAGAGATGTGTTCAAAACTTGTTCTCCTTCGTCACTATTCCATAGCACTGACCTGAAGCTGCGTACGTCTTCCAGAATTCGCGCGTATCCCTTTCGCGTCAGTTCTGACAAAAGCTGATTAAACCAAACTTCTTCATTATGTCAGTTCTCTTGTTCTTTGTATGGTGAATTTTCACAATATCTTGAATTTCTTGCCAAGAGGTGTTCCATATCCTGACAAAGTGGCAACAGCAACGCGGTCCTCAGTTTCATCATCCTTCATCCCATATAAAGTCTTTCGTATTTTAACGCAGAACTCCAGTGGTGGAATCACTCTCAGTTCAGTTGCTGAGGTCATTGCCAAACTCTTCGATACTAAATTGTAGGTGACGCAGCAGAATACCAGCGTTGTGTCAATAGAAGGAAGTTTCGAGGAAAGAACGTGATTTCTTGGCATTTTTTCCACTGACTAAACGGTTATTAAACTGATAAATATAATATCCCTTAGATAAACGAAATTTCTTTGACAGGCTATAGCTTGGAAATTGCCTTTGTTTGACCGTGAGTGCGTCAATTAGATTGATAGACACATAGATAGTTTTATTGTGTAATTGTATATAGCAGCTAAAAAGCTGAATTGCATAATTATTTATACGTGATATATAAAAGTTGTATGTACAATTATTTGCAATACGTAAGAGACCCTGTTATAAAATTTAGTTCTAATAAATAAAAAAAATGCTAATAAAAAAGGGGAAAGTTATGCTGTGGAAATAAAAAGAAGATTAGCTGCACGTGAATGTTTAAACTGATTAGTACAGAAATGTGGCAGTTTAAAAACCCTTTTTAGCAAAGTTTGTCGGTATCACAACAGGTTGCGCTCACAATTTTTTTCTATCATTAATGAAGGGAAGCAAAGTTATTACTTTAAAAATAACTTATAATGGGTTCTGCCTATTTATTTTCATTTTCAGAAGTGCAAGGAATACACATTAAATGCTATGAGCTATGACAAAAAAATTCATCACTTTTCCAGCTCTTTTCACTTTTCGCCGACTCCTCACACCAGCTCCCCCTCCCCCGGGACTCATGCTTTCGGAACGTCAGGGAACAAACAAATCAGAATGTATTTTGAATAATTTTTTGCAGCAATGTGTTAGGTTTGTCAGCTAGGAATGTGTCTGTTCCTTTTCAAAAATAAGACTGATGCGCTGAGCAAATTAAGTTGCTTCTGTTTCAAAAATTTTTTTGTGCCAAGCATAAATCATGGTTTATAATATTAGAAAACTTGAAATATGTCGCGGCCGTCTTTGAAGAATTGCTTTGAAAGTGCGTGTAACTGCGGTTTGACACCCTTGCATCTGCTGTCCCAGTGAAACGAGGCAGGGGGGCAAAAGACGGAACTGATCAAACAACTTTGCCATTCTCAGGGGAAATTAGTTGAGTAAAAAGATGAGTGAGATACGTAAATGTGTTTGTAGATGAAAAAATTTTGTGTCAGCTGTTTCCTGATAATGTAGACAGGAACCTAACATTGGCAGAAGCCAAGAAAACTCTTTTTGAAGATTTGCAGGATCTTATTCCGCCGACGTATCGATTTTTGAAGCCAGTTTCAAAGAGTGATGGTTTAAAAGTTCCGATTGCCCCACGGCAAGAAGAACAGATTACTCTCGGAAAATTTCTTGTTGAGAATGATGATGAATTGTCCATATATCTTCAAAGTTGCAAAGAGGTCGTTAAAGAGGACAAGAACGAAAAGTCCGCATACTACGCCGAACCAGACCTAGAACCAAGCCTGAAGAGACTGAAACAGACGACGCTGGACAATTTCAGACCTGATAGCAATGCCAGAAACCGCATAGACCCACTCAGCGTAGCCAGGGGAAGAGTGCATATTTATATGGAGCGCGACCTCGAAAGAGCAACTCCCAGTCGCAAAGACTATTTCCGTTTTTGGAACGAGAAAGCTGTGAATTTGTGTTCTGACCAGACATATAATGGCAACCAACAAGAAGCAGGAACTGCACGGGATAATTGATACCGCATGGAAGATCAAACTTTGCAATATCCTAACAACCAAAACTGAGGAAGAACTTGAACTGTCAGGATCATCAAAAACCGTCAGCCGAAATCTAAAACGACTGGGACAGACAAAGAACTCAGTTAATGAAATTAATCGCAAAGTTTCTCAACTGAAAAAACGATTCAGTAAGGATCGCGGAAACGCTGTCAGACAAGAACTCAAAGAGATGGAAGAAGAACTATCTAAAACCATGGTAGAAGTTAAGCTGGCCGAAGATTATTTAAGAAAAAGCATCACCAACTCAGAACAGAAACGGGAGCTGGAAAGTCAGAAAAAAGTCAATAAAGCCGTGGGGAAAGACAAAGGGAAGAACGAAAGCTATGAAGGAAGCGAAAGGGCAGATATGGAACACGCCGGTCACCGACCACCCCTAGCGTTTCCCACTTATAACCTGGCAACAGTCATATACGCCAGCGGTATCCCGCGCGAATGCACAAGACAGCCGAGTTCAAAAATGGCATAAAGCTTCACTTTGGAGGAAGTGATCCGGAAGATTCAAGACAGTGATGACGATGAAATGTTATCCGAAAATGGTGAAGGTGAAAGATACAAGGAAGAAGAAAAGCTTGGAGAGTGGCTGAAGACATTTCCAGCAGACATCTCATTTAATTGAGCCCTATTTGAAGATGTCGGAAGAGAGGTTTTGCGACCTCTCATTCGGCAATGCTCGTGCTGTACAGAAGACGTG
>JAOCNB020455668.1:0-14950 GCA_026546465.2 Palythoa caribaeorum
TCTGACCCTACCAGTAATTCAGAGAAATCTGCGAATGGTGGAAATAAACAAATATTATTATTATTATTATTATTATTCTTTTAATCGACAGTTACATTTCTGACCTGTGATTTGCAATCGAAGATCTAGCTCAACAGCTTGGCAAGAAATGATCGCTGCAAATGTAGCTATATTTATTTGGCGGCATATTGGTATGCGAAGGAAAGCTTGGCTGGATAGAATTCAATGGTAGCCAGTGATCTCGCCCAGGTGCAATTTCGCCCAGGTTCACTCTGGTGAACTCGCCCAGGTCATTCAGTGAACTTGCCCAGGTTTTACGGTGAACTCGCCCAGGTACTACATTCGTATACTTAAATAAAATAAACTTACAGCGTTTGTTCAGTTTTGTTTTGCCAGGTCGAACACAGAAGTTGCTGGGTAAAATATTCTTTAATAATTAGACAGAAACGGGTTGAACTGGTCGCCATTAGCGTGTTTTTATGGTAGAAGTAATCCGCTGACCACACTGATGCGGTGATAACACAGGGAGTCCCCAAGGAATTCTGTATCATTCATTTTATTTTGGGTTGTATTTTCTCTTAAATAATTATGTTTTTGAATTATGAATAAAGTTTTTTTTGGTTGTCTTCTACTTAATAAATAATTTTTTGAACTCTTAATAACATTTTATTTCGGGTTAATTATGATTAAAATGTTATTTTTTTTCTCTTAAATAACTATTCTTTTTCTCTTAAATAACTTCTCTCTATTATAATTAAAATATTATTTTGGGTTTCTTTTCTCTTAAATAACTAATATAAAATATTGGAAGTTTTTTGGTCATTTCTTTCACATATTTGGTGGCTCCTAAAGGAGCTGTTTTGGTGGCTCTGAAAAGAGCCGTTTTGGTGGTTCTGAAAAGAGCCGTTTTGGTGGCTCTGAAAAGAGCCGTTTGTATGGAAATGTCTGCTCACTGACTTTGGGCCGGTCCGTAATTTATCTGTGAACAGGCTCTGAGGAGGCTCATTTTGCTGTGATCACCAGCCTTGTACTCTTCCCATTACTGAAAAAGCCGCGCCTGGATGGTGCGATAGGCCTGGCAGTGGTTTCTCTTAAGTTTTCTTTCTCCAACCAGTCTGATGTGTAGAGCTGTCAGCTGCGCATCTGAGTGTAGGAGCTGGACCAGTGAGTAGAATGGCAGCTGGGATTTGCCGTTCGCCTTCCAGTTGATGTGGTGATGCCAATCCTCTATGTTGTTGTTCGTTCTAACAGACTGCATGTAGACACTCCAGTCGACTGGCGTCCAAACCGTACCATAGACCCATGTGTCAGCGATATATGTCATCAGCTGCTGGAGTGGCTGGCTGGTAGCTAAGCGGAGTAGTCGTTCAAACGCTTGGGATATTTTGTTGGCGGGCAGGAATGGCAGGAACATTGCCAAGGATCTTTACTGTAGGGAACGCTCGCCGGAGTATGGACCAAAAAAAAATATAATTTTATAAAATCAAAACAAATTAGATATAGGCTGTTTTATTCAACACAGAATTATATGATATACGTGGGAATAAATAAAGATAACATGTAGTCTGGTCTGTGTGTTTTATAAAGCTCAGTCCACTTCAAATAAAAGTATTATCGGTAATTCAGTAATCAAACAGTGATAAATCAAGGAAAGAAAGATAGATAGATTAGAAGTTAAGATAAGAAATAGAAGTCATTTCGGAAATATCGAGCTAAAGACGTAAAACAACAAGGGCAGATTTTAATTTAATATGTGACTACAGATTCGATGTGGACAAGTGCGTAACATTAAAGCTTGACGTTTCTTTGTTTACATTTCTGTTCCTGTAAAAATAAAGTTGTTGACTCCATGGATATAAATGAAATTCTGCAATTTTAGAAAAATCACTGGCCCATATGCATGCTGGCCCAAATGTGCAAAAATATTTTGGGGCCATGTGGGGTCACCATTAATGTCAAGTCCTGATACTTATGCTATGATTAGTTAATTTTAATTTTCGTAGACATAAAATGGATATATTCAGAAGGATGGATTTGGATGGCTATGACATCGACCCTGGAGTTATTTTAAAAAAGTGTATGGCACCTTCGAATAATAGCCTCGAGAGGCCACTGCCTAAGTCAGATGCTGCCTGTATGCCGAAAAAGAGCCTTATACAGTTTCCCACTCTTGAGCTTTTCATTCAGACATTTCAAAAAGAAAGAAGAGGGGAATTGTCAGGAAGATTGCTGCCTTGAGTTGATTCTGGTTTGTGTACTGCATTACAATGAGTGTAGCTTTGAAGCAGTTATCTCAAGCATTGTTAGTGTTATGTAGACCCTCACCAAAAATGATGTAGAAATTATATATATATTTTATTGAAATTATATGTATAATATCTACGTATAATATACACATTCAATATATATATTATATATATACATTTGTGTATATCATATCTATGATTTGGAACAGTGAACTTAAGGGAATATATATATAATATATATATAATATATATATTGGGCTGAATATATATAAAATATATATACTCTTCTTTTTGATCTCCAGATGATTTATGCTGGCAGAAAGATAGGTAAAATATACATATTTAAGGTATATTTTTACGAAGTTTATTTCCTATATTACCAATAAATAAATGTGATTTAATTTGGCTTTCAAGGTTAAAAACTTATAAAAGTATACATGGAACAATCCAAACTCACTTGGTACCAGTGAACGAATCTCTTTCAATCCCACAACTTAATTCTCTAATAGGAATTTCTAAACAGAACAACCATTTCATGTTTTGTACAAATAAACTGTTTTATTTCAATGTAATAATATTCATATAGAAAAATTACTGCAATGTGATTGGTTGATACCTTCTCTATAAATCCCTAACAATTCAATTACAAATCAAAGCAGTGCAATTACATGTAATTGCATTGTTTGTACACAATCAGAATGGCAGCCAGGTTTGCCGAGTGCAGTAAAGAGCTCATTCAAAATTTAAAAGAGAAGTCTATAAATAAAAACACTGTAACAAGTACTAAGAACTGACAAGCTGGTTATAGTTAAGACATAAAAAGTTAGCAACCCGAAGAGCTAAATTTATTGCTTCAGGAGTTTTATGAACGGAACGGAGTACGAACTTGACAGCCTTCCTGTGATGCAAGCTGCACTAGACAGGCACTCAAGAGGCAGCTAGTGGCCGTACAAGACAAGGAGTTCACAGAGTCCAAAAAAGTAAGGAGTTTGTCGAGTTTGTAGAGGGGCTGACCAAAACACACCAGGCTTTTTTATTGCCAAAACAATAAAGTTCTTTGATGATTTTATGCTTTTTTTCATGGAAACATTAATCGTCTGTGAACAATTGAAGTTTTGTGAAATTGAAAAGTGTTCACGTGCATACAGCATTGTAGGTGATAAAAATAGACTAGTCAAGTTCAACACCGTCTCCTGTTACTATTTCTTCTCTAAACACATATTATTAACAAGTAATCAAACGGTTTGTTCGTGCAATTCATATTAGTCAGCACTTAAAAATATTTCAAAGACAACAAATTGAACCATTTGATTACCTATACTAATTGCATTCAGTTTAATTATGTTTTTTTACAATGTCAATTGTTTCATTTGTTTCATATTGCTAAAATTAAAATGATTCATAAAATAGCATCTTGGATAAAAATATTGTAATATATACTTTCTTAGGAAGATAACATTTTATAATATAATTTCTCAATTTGTATAGTTTAGATAATTCAAATAAAAAATTCAGGTACATAAACAAGATTCTTGTAATAAGATTGTAATGATATTTAGTTTTTTAACTTGAGTTTTGCACATAATTTTTAATAATCACATTTTTGATAATTCTTAATAATTATTTTGAATAACAGGTAAACAATTAAAAAAGCTTGAATGGCAGAAAAAATATTAGTGTTCATTGTCATCAAATTTAATATATTGTATACAAAAAATAGCCATTTCATTTGGCTATTGCCTGTTTTTTGGTCGCATTTCAGCTGGCATCAGGTTTTGTAGCTTCATCCGAAGTTCGGATCTAATTGCACTAGCTGATAAGGTGAAATGCCTTGCTGTGTATGCTGAAATATAAAATAAAATAAATTAGGGGAAACAAATCCATAGAAATATATGCTTATAATTATAGCCAGTCATGATGCATTTTTCTTATTATCTTTTCAGACCCTATTATGAAGTACCGAATAATCATTCAGGGTGAAATAATAATACAAGTTAACCAAGTTCCAAAATAATAGTACAGTCTAGAATATGAGTACAGGGTGAAAAGGTTTGGGAATTGATGCTGATAGTATGTATCTCAAATAAATGCAATATTAACCAGTGTTATTGTATTCAGTACTGACAGTTCAATCTTTAGGCAATGTGAGCAAAAATTAAAAAACATATGGACAGTTCTACTTTAACATAATTCTTACCAACTATACTTTCCACGACTGTTTCATCCAAACCATTGATTTTGTCTGATTTTTTAAGATTTTTTCCTTTTAGTTCCTCATTAGTGTAGAATGCGTTCAGGAGTCTGGCAGCACAGGCAGTGCCTGTTGATTTTTTTTTGGCCTCAGCCAATCCATCAGGATAAAGATATACCCCAGAACCAGGACTAAGGAGAACCATCTGTTGAAGAATTAAAAGCACTGATTCACATTTTTCATTGGCTCATTTATTGATCTAAAGTAAAAACGACATTTTCAACTGAATTTGGAGAGGATGTAGATTAAATATGTGGGAGTCAGCTGGAAAAGTTTGAACGATCGTCCTTTTATTTCAAAAATTACATAGAGTACCTGCCATTTCTAATATTACATATAAACAAAAACAAAGAGCGACTGCTATCTAGTTTTTGTAAAGCCAATTAAAGAAAAAGATGATGCTACAGTTACCTGATATTTGGCAGCTATCAATGGGTGGACTTTCCCTGGCCTTGGTGCAACATGGACTATGAAAGGAAAATAACAAGTACCAATGAACAACATCTACTTGATATTGTTCTTATATAAATTTTTCTTCAACAAAACTCTAAAATAAACACAGTATTTTTCTTCTATAAATGGACCCTGAATTTACAACAAATACAAAATATGATCAGGGCTCAAAATTTTTTTTTTCAAGTAGCCAGCTGGCCACCAGAGGCAAAAATTTGGTGGCCAGAGCACAAGTTTTATTATGCCAATATCATAATATATGTTTTCAATGTGTAATCCATACAAATGAGCTATTAACTATCAAAATTTAAGCTCTAATTTCCGACATTTTTCTTACTTTTAATACTGTGTAATGCTTTCTTACTTAGATATGCATCATCGGGATCAGTTATATCTACAATGTTTCTCTTCCCAGCTACAGAACAAAAATCTAAAATAGATCCCTGCCATTAGTCTTTCTACAAGCACTCAAAACCAATAAGAACTTGACGCTGCGGGAACAAGGCCAACCACATGCTTTAAAATTTAATGCATTTAATGTTTGCCCAAGAAAGAAGAAAACTTCATTTGTTCATCACAATGTTTACCATTTTATTAGAAACAATAACTTCAGTCACAAAGGTTCCACACAATCTTGTAGTGGCCACCTGGCCAAAAGTTCAAAAATCTAGTGGCTAGTGCATATTTTTTTTGTAGCATTGGCCACCAACAGGTGGCAAGTTCAAGCCCTGATGATAGAAGAACTGGGAGGTAAGTTTCAATCTCACATCAACGCAAAGAGAAAATAAAATGAAATCAATTCTTTGCTTACAAGCTCTGCTAAATTAGAATGTAGAGTACATTCAAAATTTGAACTAATGCAATAAAGACCAATAATTGATTTTGCATAATTTGCTCTTTAATGGCCCTAGAATATTTCACTAATATTACATGATAAACATTTCAAGATATAGTTAAATAAAAAAACATAGATACCTTTGTTATTAATGATTTCATCAAGTTGCTGTTTCAGGAGCTCATTTTCTAGCTGGAGCTCCTCACATCTTGAGCACTCTGGATCTTCTTGCACTGGAACACGCATACGGGGGCATTTCCCTCCAGTTGTGGGTCTTGGCGGCTGTCTTGGCATTGGCCTTTTAATGCCTGAAGTTGGCTTTTGTGGTGGTGGTCTAAAACAAACACACATTTTCTCAAAATTCATATCATTTCTGATGATACCGACAGTACATGTATTTTTTCCAGATTGAGCATCTCTGCTGAAAAGATTTTACATAAGAAATAGTAAGTTCCTGCTCAGTTCTTCTATCTCAAATGACTTTCACTAAGAATGCCTTTTCTTAACCTAAACCCTGGGTTAAGCCAAAATTCAAGAGGTATTTTCTAAGGAAGGATTAAGGGTTCTTATAAAGTACTCTTGAGAAATAAATTACAGGAACTTGGTAAGGGTGCCTGAGTTACACAGGCTGTCTAAAAAAGTGCCTTTTCTATATTTTTTTAAAATTGTTTTTACCTTTGGATAGGTCTCTGGATATGCTGACTATATGTGTCTTCTGGGCCATTGTCATCAACATAATCACCATACAGATTATCTTCCCAGGCTGATTCATCTGAATGATGGAGGGACAGGTATGTGGTTAGTATGTGAAGAAGCATGTGGTCTGCAGTGTGGTGTTGTAGGTGTATTGGTGGTGGGTGACGAATGGTAAGAAGGTATAAGTGATCTGCCACTAGGAGTTGGTAGACTAGCAGTTCTGGCAAGAGGCAGTCTGTGTTGAGTTGCAGGTGTATTGAAGGACAGGTCTTCACAGGTAGATTGTCTAGGTGTGCTGTCAGCCAGAATATGTATATCTGCATTTCCATCACCCTCTGTTGTCATTTTTTGAAGAAGCGCCTCTACCCTTGATACCCTCACTTCTTTTGAATTTTCTTTTTCTGCTTCATTTTTATCATTCCCTTGCTTTTTTTTCTTGTTTTTATTAACATTTCTATTTTTCTGTGAAGAAGCATGTGGTTGGTGATGTGGTGCAGTAGATGTGTTGGTGGTTGCAGGGGAATGAAGTGATGTTGTAAGTGATCTGCCATTGGTCATTGGTACACTGTTAAGAGGCTGTCGCTGTTGTTGTTGAGGTGTACTGCCACTCAAAATCTGAATATCGTCATTCCCATCATCCAGCAGGTCGGACATTGCTTCAACAATGTCCATGTCAAAACGATCCTCTGAAGTCATTTTTTGGAGAAGGCCCTCTACTCTTGACGTTCTCACTTCCTTTGCTTTTTCTTTTTCATTACTTCCATTATTACTTTCTTTCTTTTTTTATTATCATTTTTAGTTTTTTTTTGGTTTATGCTTGGATTTAGATGGCTTTCCAAGTACACCTTTAATTTTAAGAAGTGCATTCTTGTCATCTGAAAAAGAGAAACCAAAGTTCTGAATAACAACATTACCACATGCATTCATCCCTGAAACTGGACACCTTTGTCAGTTTACATGTCAGATGTGTTTTTTCAAGAAATTGATGCTTCTTGCTAACTAATAAGATTAAAAGTGACGATCAAAACAGCAGGCACTGAGCAAGTGGGAAACAAGACTACTCGTTGTTGAAATGTACAAGGTTTGATGTAATTGGTAGTAAAATGTAGATTATAAATTACTCTTCAGTTGCTGTTTAAAAGATCTATGACAGTTTTTAACTAATGATAATTGGGTTATGCAAAAGCATGGGTACTGCCAACAGAAATATGACCAATCCCCTGCAAAAAGAACATTCACTTGTTTAACATCCCAAAGCTACAGAAAGCAATTCACTCTTAAGAGTTTAATAAATGCAATTATCAAAAACAATAATTTCAGCATAGAGCTAGGCTTGAAAGTGACTAGATGTTTTGCTTTTGTGACTAAAATTTTCAAAATTTTACCTAGTCATAAAATGGGACAAAATTGTGTCCAACAAAATCATAATTTTAAGCTCTAGATAGAGAGACGAGAGTATTTCAATTGCAGGGACATCAACTCTCCTCTAGGAGTCTTGAGAGTTTTAACCTTTTTTCATGGTTTCCATAAAAAATAAAGCTTTCTTTACTGCAAAGATCTCAGGTTTCAAGATTTTTAAACTCTTGGGGTGAACTCCCCACATATGGTTCAGTTTACAGGCATTTACCAAAGCACAGCTGCAAATGCAATTATATAGTTTGACCCCAATATTGTTCAATAGCGGAAGACAATGGAAATTAAAACTATAGTACATCATTTACCTGATTTCTGAATTATTGTTGCTGGATAGTGGCTCCCATGGTAAGGGGCACTTACATTTCCATC
Organism: Palythoa caribaeorum; assembly: GCA_026546465.2. Classification (NCBI taxonomy): domain Eukaryota; kingdom Metazoa; phylum Cnidaria; class Anthozoa; order Zoantharia; family Sphenopidae; genus Palythoa; species Palythoa caribaeorum. The sequence continues at coordinate 8,267 of JAOCNB020455668.1, forward strand.
AACTGTACTTGTTAGCTCTTCAGCCTTACATATTTCGTAAACGCCATCCTCTGTAAATCTCACAAGAGCATATTCTACAAAAAACAAAATTTCAAGAAAGTAAATACAGGGCTGGAAATTAGCACCCGCCCATTTGCCAATGGTGATTATAATCTTGGAAGCAAGATAACCTAGCTGGGGCGACCAAAAATCGCAAAAATGTCACTCGAATGGCGAGTAAGAATTTAGAACATGTATTAATCCGGAACTATAAGTTTGACCTACAAATGGCACTGCATTATTCTAAAGTTAGTTGATGAAAACTCTATATCGGTTACTATAGACAATGTTTGAGTAGATTTTCAATTGTTGGCTAACATTTACTTGAATTTTTTTGTCATCAATTTGTGTGCTCAAACAGAACACAGTTCATTTGGCAATAAATTTCGATGATCTCCCTCGCTAACAAAATAGACAAATCAATATGATGACTTACCTTGATCAGAGTAGCGACAGTTGGCCGTTCTTTTTCTTGATGAAGCCATAGCACACAACACAACTCTTCCACAAAGAAAAAAAAAATGTCGAATAACTACGGCTAAAATCGCGCCTAAACAACGGCGCACGCGCAGTAACGTTTATTTCCGCTGGCGCTTAGTACAGGCTGCCCACATGTTTTGACCAGCGGTCAGTCAACCAAGCGTTCTTTTTGATCTCTCATCTCACGCACAAGATGCGAAATGTGCTCGAAATTGATTGACTATTTAGTTAGACTATTTTTTTAGCGAAGAATGAGCCAAACAGATGAAAAGTTAGGTAAAAGCAAAAAAAAAAAACGGGGACACTATAACAAGCATTTTAGTGATCCCTCGCTAAAAGTCCCCAGAACAACATACTATCGGACGGTGAAGAGAGATCAACAAGAAGAACTTAATGTTCAATCAGCCGATCATGATCCTGCTAAAGCTGCAGCTTGTTGCAGTGGCCTCCATTCGTCGGATGGGGAACATATTAGAGTTGGCGAACTTTCAAGTTGTCTTAGGTCCCCAGGGTTTATTGATGAAGATCTCCAGAGTCGTGATAAGGATCCAAATTCACCCTCATCACTCCCATCAGAATCAGATCTCCATGAAGACCACGCAGGAATGCCCTTCGATATGCCGGAATTTGACACGGGGGAAGCAGAGATTAATGATGAAGCCAATGTTAGCTCTTCTTTCTATGACTGTATTGACGGAGACGCAGCACTTTCTCAAATTAGTCAAGATGACGAGATTTACTTTGCTGATGATTGGGATTTTGAAGACAATGTAAATGATGATGAGGAAGAAATATCTGGAGAATCGTTTGAAGATGATAATGACAGTGACATTAACTCTGCCCCTCTCTTTCATGGTGCTCGCATAAGTTTACCTGTGAGCATGCTCCTCATTATAACCTTTGCTATACGGCATGGCATGACAGGGGTTGCATTATCTGATTTGCTTATTTTAATTGAAATGCACCTGATATTTCCAAACAAGTTTGCGAAGTCAACGGCTATCTTAAACAGGTTTTTCAAGAAACTCAAACACCCGTTGGAATGTCATTACTATTGTTCATTTTGCTTTGAATACATCGGCACAACAAAACTGGAACTGTGTACAAATAAACACTGTCTGAAGGATTTCTCCTCTAAAGGTTCTTTAAACTACTTCATAGTCATCCCCTTGATGCAACAGTTACAGGCCTTACTGTCACGTAAGTATAAATTTAGGTTAATATTTTTAAAAAACACACAACACTATTTATGCTAAACACAAACATGTTTCGGCAAACCTTTGCCTTCTTCAGTGCAAAAATTACTAGTTACAATGACAAGTATTTATAAACAGATAGAATAAATTATGGTAAATGAATAAGCCTCAACTCAAATTCAACTTAATATTGAATAAGCCATTTTCATTAATTTAATGAAACCCTCTCTCAACCAACAAGTGAAGCATGCTAGTTTAAAATTGCCTTTATGATTTTCACGGGTTTCTTGTGTACCATTGTTATTCATTTATCATAATTTATTCTATCTGTTTATAAATACATGTATGTCATTGTAACTAGTAATTTTCGCACTGAAGAAGGCAAAGGTTTGCCGAAACATGCTTGCATTCAGCATAAAAAGTGTTACATGTTTTTTAAATATATTAACTAAATTCTTGCTCATAGACCTTTTGGAAATTTAGGTTAATTACTCATCCATCTTCAGCCATTACCCCCAATGTGGCCACTACAGTTTTGATGTTCTTAACTGCACTTTCAGAGATCAAAAGAAATAACGAGAATAGGAAGGTAAACATATACATTTCCACTAAGTTTAAAGACTAAAACTGGACAAATGGTTATCATTCCCAGATTTATTTGACAATTACATAAAAATGACATTGATTTCTATTTTAGGAAATGAGATTCAGGATCTTCTCAAATTCCCAGTAACAAGAACAAAGAAAGTAAAAAACAACATTGAAGACATTTATGATGGACGGTTATACAAAGAGCATTTCAACGCTGATGGTTTCCTGAATGGAACAGATGACAATGCAAAAGCAAATGAGGTTCACATCTCCTTACAAGTAAATACCGATGGTGTATCCTTGTTCAGGTCTTCCAAGTTTAGCATTTGGCCAGTGTACTTCACAGTGAATGAGCTCCCTCCAAAATGCAGGTACAATACTTGGAGTTAAATTGCCAATAGTACGAATAGTTGCCACATTTAAATCTATACTTAATTGAAGTGATCATTAATTATTTGTCTAATAATTTCATACAACAATAAATAGTTTACAAACCAAACAGAGTCCAGGTGAGCCTAATTGCCTGACATGCATATTAACATCAAAACAGTATAATCACTTCAAATAAAAGTTAAAGACAGGTTTACTGCTTCCCTACATTTCTAACAAAATGTAAAACAAGTACCTGCCCTTTCCAAGATTTTCTCCAGCTGGCATGCTTACTGAATGATAACCATCAGTACTAAACACCAGCCTTGTACTAGTAAGGTACATAGTCAGGGCTCTTGTTAACCGGCTACTTATACCCGCTGTCCAAGTAGGTGTTACTGGCTGTTTCACTGAAATGTTTACCAAAATTATCCAAAAAATATTTGTCTGTTCAAAGAAGAAGGCTGCCCCCACACCCCCTGCGAGAGGGGCTGATAACAAAATTACCTGCTATTTCTGGTGTTTTACCTTCTATGCAAAAATTTAGCAAGAACCCTGTATAGTATTTAATAGTGGAAAAAATTTTTCTGAGGTGCAAAAAACATTGTTAAGCAAGTATATATTGTATTCAGTTCATAAACAAAATCAATAATCTAAATCAGGGCATAATGCTCTCTGACTGTTGGAGTAAACTGAATAGTGTAACATGTGATAAGACCTGCACTAACTAGTATATTGTTTCATCTACCATTATAGGCAGCAAAGACAGTACCGACTATTTGGAGGGCTTTGGTTTGGTAATAATAAGCCAAACTTTCAAACCTTCATGCAGCCATTTGCAAAATCTTTGCAGCAATTGTTCCACCAAGGTTAGAACGTGAATAAAATTGCATAGTGTTTCTCTAATTGTGCAGTTTGCTTACATGGAAAGTATGAAAAACAGAGTGGTTTTCATTAACCTATGTTGCAAAAGTGTTATTAATTAAAGAGTAGTAGGCAAGTCAGCACAAAAGAGAATAAAGGTGTTAATGAAGACCACTCTAGTAAAATGCTCACAAGATTACACTATATCAAGTGATAACAGTTAAATAATTTTCATTGTCATTTAATTACTCTTTTTCTGCAGTATTTTCATTGTAAAATGTATAATTTGGTGTTTTTCAGGATGTCCTGTGAAGTACAAAAAAATGACCAAGTTACTCCGTTGTATTGTACTGATAGGGACATTTGATGCCCCTGCCAAGTGTCTTTTTCAAGAGTTTTCTCAGTTTAATGGATTTTACGGATGTCCTTATTGCTTAAGTCCAGGTGAAACAGTGAAAACAAGTGCGAAAGGACACGCCCATGCTTACCCTTTCAATGAAAATGACCTCCAGACCGGCCATGGCCCAGATAGGTCTCATGCCCAGACTATCGAGTTTGCCAAAGAGGTATCACGGAAAATGACTTCTGAAGGAAAGCATCTGGCAACTGTTTAGGGTTTAGCTGGTTTCTATTTGTTCCCAAATTTGACATGATAAGGGGTGTGGGCATAGATTATATGCACGGGGCTCTACTGGGTGTGGTTAAATTGCTACTTTCTCTTTGGTTAAACAAGGCTTATCACAAGGACCCTTGGTCATTAAGCAAGCAACTCAAAGAAATTGATGCACGTTACCTCCACATGAAACCCCCAAGCTGTATTACTCGCCTTCCAAGAAGCATAGTGGCAAATTTTGGACACCTTAAAGCTTCAGAACTTAGAACGTTTCTTTTATTTTACTCTATCCCATGTCTCTATGGGATACTCCCAGAAGATTATTTGCAGCATTTCATTCTTCTTGTTGAAAGCATTTACCTTCTTCTAAAAGATTCGATTTCCTTGAGTGATCTCAACAAAGCTACACAGATGTTGAAGCATTTTTGCTTGAAAATGAAAGAGCTATATGGTGCAAGATACGAAACTTATAATGTGCATTGTCTACTACACTTGGCAGAAAGGGTCTGTGACCTTGGTCCTCTTTGGTCTCACTCTTGTTTTTGCTTTGAGGATTTCAATGGAGAATTGCGAAAATTGTTTTGTGGCACACAAGGTGTCGTGGGTCAAATTGTTCTTGCTGTTAGCATACAACAAAAGATTCCTGAACTGCTTCCTATTCTAGCCGATTACCCATCTGCCAAGGAACTTTATCTGAAACTTAACAGCCAAGCAAGTTCTTACAACAAAAAAGTAAAACTTTTCGAGGATGTGTATGTGCTTGGCACCTTGAAGACCATGACATTAGAAGGTGCAGAGCAAGCTATCGTGGAGTCCCTCATTGGACCTGTGAAGCATGCCCTAAAATTCTATCGACTGCTGCTTCGAAGAGAAGTGATATACAGTAGGAAATACTCTCGTGTGACAAAAAGAAATAGCTACACTGTTGAATTTACTAAATGCCATCTTCAACAAGCTTTTGGAGAAATAGAATATTTTCTGCAGTGCTTTCTAGTCTGCCCTAATGCTGCATATTGTTCAGAGACATGCTCTTGTAATAAGCCAGTTGGTGTTGCTATTGTGAGAGAATTTATGAAGAACAGCGACCTGAAAATAGCCAGAGATCAGTACACCAATGCCTCCCTTGGCCACCTTATTCCAGTGAAAAAGGAGTGGGAGTGTCCAGAGGCTGTAAATATTGCAGAGATCAAACGGCTCTGCATCCACATGGAGCCAGATGATAGCAACTTATCATTTATTGGTATTTTTCCGAATACATTTGAAAAGGATTAAATGGTACAATGCAATAATTTTGAAGTGCATTAATTTCTGAATAAAATATGGCTGACATGATAGAGCAATTGCAACAAAGTCTTTCTTATATATTTTTTGAATATGGCTGCTTTAAAGGCTCTTTAGATCCTTCAACAATGTCTCATTTAAAAGAATTAAACTGACAGTATTACTGTAAGTTGCTAGCCTTTATTTGGTTATAGTGTAGAGTGAAGTGGGATGCATTTATATATATATAATGTATAAACATCATAAAGCCCCCTTAAACTACAAAATTCTAAAATAATTCTGTCATGTGATACATATTTAATTAATTCTATGGTAAAAAGGTAAAAATAAAACATTTTTTGAAAGATTTAAAGAGTCTTTAAAGCAGCAATGTACAAAAAAATAAGAACGGCACATGCTTTATAAAAGGCTTTACAGGACTGGCATGGTTGAACAGTAGCTTAATTACTATCACTAAACAACTGTTGGCATATACGTCAGCTTTTTAGCTTTTATTTATATTATGTACAGTATCTAAAATGGTATTGCCCATGTATTTTACCTTTTTTGACCAACCATTAATTTGTAAATATTAAAACAAAAAAGTTCCAATTACATATCCACTAGTTGCTGATGGCATTTTGCTTATATTGAGTTTTACATTGTATTTTTCAATAATTGAAAAATTTTCATGGAGTTTTAGTTTATAATATATGTGAATGTAAGTTCATAATAACTATATATGTATATTTCAGAATCCCCAATACTTGAAGGCTTTGAAGTATTTTATTACAAATATATATATGTATATTATATATATATTTCAGAATCCCAAATACTAAGCTTGAACGCTTTAAAGTATTTTAATACAATATATATATATGTATATTATATATATATTTCAGAATCCCAAACACTTGAAGGCTTTGACGTATATCTTATGATTACAATATATATGTATATTATATATATATATTTCAAAATCCCATATGCACTTTCTGCAAACTATACTAAATATATATATATATTATATATATCTGATGCAAGCCTTTGTGAATGAAATGGGAGGCTTTTCTGCAATATATATTTGATATATATTTCTGCAATATATGTTTGATATATATATTAAATGTATATTTTCTCTCAATATATAGAAAATATAGCATAAATATACAATATATATATATATATATATATATATATATTGGAAGTTCATTTTGGTAAGGTAACTCATATACTCGGTTAGTTGCTAGTTTACATTGAATATAATAG
>JAOCNB020456369.1:0-14947 GCA_026546465.2 Palythoa caribaeorum
ATTCTGTGACCATAAAAGGACCGAATTCTTTCGACCGAATTTTATACTTGGTCTACCACAGGTAGCCCAAGTAATAAAAATATAATAACAGTAACAACATATTTTAGCAGGATGACCTCTTCAGTTATAAAAAACTACTATCAACTTGGGTCCTGCATCAAAGATAAAGATAATTATAATAATAATAATAATAATAATAATCGTAATAAAAAATAAAATATAAGAAACTATATATTATACTAAATACATGTATGTAATATTCTATAAATAAAAAATTGTCAATACCAAAATTAATTCTGTCGAGAGTAATTTTTTGCTGCACAAGGAAAACTTTCATCATAAGTACGAATACGTGCTTACAAAAACCAACACGACCAGCAACACACAAGCCAAAGACATGCTTTACTTTACCAGTTATTAAATATATCGTAAATTTTAAATCATGCGGTTTGTCGTTTTTTCTGTAGCTATGAAAGTATTGACACTTAAAATGAAAATAGTGACTGTCACTGCTTCTTTACATTTTGAATAAATCTGGTCGGGATCTGGGTCTACAAGTTGATTTCTGTATCTACAATTGGTGTATTCTTCGACTTTTTATAAAAGGCAAAGTATATTGTAAGTATTTGGCCCCTTTCCTCAGATACTCAAGAGAAAATAGCCCTTCAGTATATACATAGCAAGAGTGTGAGTGATGAATGACGATTGTGCATTGTAGGCGGCCTTACTCTTCACTCAAGCAGCTTTTATTTTAAGGCCTTTTAATGAATCCCTGCTGCATTTGAGCCAGAATCTCAATTCTTCATTTATCAAAGTCGCTGAAGATCTTCCACGAAGGTATGTCGTCTTCTATAAGTTGACAAGCAACCATTTGCAAAGTCAGCATAACAAACCAGAGGGAAACCTTCCTTACTGGACTCGATTTCATGTATCTGACCCGCCATACTGACATTCAGTGTATAAACATTGTAACCCTTATTTGCAATGTGTTGAGTCAATTTCGAAACAATTCATTTTGATTACCTTGCTGTTGTTCCTGGGCCATTGCGAGCCCCAGCAAGCATCCAAAGTTTGATGCCGACCTTGATTGCTTTGGCAGGCATTCACTGGTTAAAAGCTTTTCTCCTTTTGAATTTTACCATCTGCTTGTTGATGGAAACCTGTTTTTCAAGGACATAGCGCGTACAAAATCAATCATTCATAATGTCCATAAATCTTTGGATTTTTATGCTTCATTATATCCCGGCTGTTCATGTCAAGGTATGTTTTCTTCCGCATTGTGAAAGCACAAATACCGAAGAATTGCTGTGAAGAAATTTTTCTGCTTATAACCTCACCAAATCCTAGTGTTTGAATCACTGGACTAGTGGACTGCCAGTATTTGTTGTAGTTGTTTGATTTCATTGACCCCTTTGCCCAATAAATGCTTTCATTTCTGGTAGCGTGACTGGCGTCCATTGGAGTATGGTGCTTTTCCAGATCAGCTCTTTGTTTGTAAGTGGCAAGCTGGCTTGTTCATTCAACAAGCAAGCTGCAGACTTCGTCATCAAGTAATAGCTCAAAGCATTCTGGCTGAGAAAATTTACTTCTCATATACAGAAAATGGCCTTTTGGGCCTGCCATGAACTTGGCATCTTCACCACAAGGACATACATACATACATACATACATACATACATACATACATACATACATACATACATACATACATACATACATACATAAACTTTATTCATACTCGAATTTGAGAGTAGCTTTACAGAGCTAATGTCTTCGAGAAAAGGGCCATTCGATACCGCTATTCTGGCAGGTAGGCAAAAGTAGCTGAAGTTATTAATAAAGAGTCAAAATAAAATTCAAGTTTTAAAAAAGTTGGTTATAAATTGGAAATTTAATCGGTATGGCCGAACTAGAAAGCGTCCAGTCACTAGTCGTGTTTTAATTGCTGTATACATTTCTCTGTAATTTGCCGCAGCGAATATTGAAATTAAATAAAGCTTTGATTTTTCCTCAAATGGATTGCTAGAATAATAAAACCATAGAACAATCTGCGTTCCTTTGTTGCGAAGTGGAAAATTGCATCGCCAAATTTATGATAAAATTCATTCGTTGCAAGTCGGTCCAAATCAACCTCGTTCCGTATTTTTGAGCACTTGGCTTGACTTAATGTTTTTGTTTGTTGGCAGTGGAGCGTAATTCGGAAATCGCCTATTCGTCATTGAAAATGGTTTGTGTGGGCATAAAAAACCTAAAGTTAAAAAGTCCTAAAGTTCAAAAATCAAATTTTGGAACTTCGAAAGTCCAAAAATATTGCGAAGGTCCTAAAGAAATTCTGGTAATGTATTGACTTGTTTTTCCTTGAAATTTTGATAAAAATAGAGGCCGAACATTTCTGTAACTTTGAAATTCGTTAAATTATCACCGACTAAAACATTCGCGGTATATTTGTTTTTTATACTCAACGTCGGAATGACGCTTGCAATGGAAGTAAAATCTAAAGTTATTAATGTCGAAGGGGACTAAAATTGACCGAAATAAAGGTCCTTAAAAGTTCTAAAAAGTCATAAAATTGACCTTAAAAGGTCCTTAAAACGAGCCCTAAAAAAGTCCTAAAATCAACAATAAAAGGTCCTTAAAAGTCCTAAAAAAGTCCTTAAGTTTCAAATGAAATAATCTGTACGAACCTTGTAAGGCTTTAAAGCACTTGATATAAAAAGCAAAAACGATAACTGGAAGCAGCAATTGTTGTTGAAATTCAATATTAATGTCATATTGAGAAAGATATCTAAAAGTACTCTTTTTAGTTAACTTCCTGATTTCTGTAAACTTGTATACCTACTCCTTTTAGTTAACTTCCTGATTTCTGTAAATTTTATGCTTAATTCTTTAGTTAAGACATGACTCACCTAGATTAGCTAGCTATCTGTGGGCATGTGCAATTTGTTACAATACTTATTAGAAAAATAAAGAATAAAAAGAAAAGAAAAGAAAAGTAACGCTGTTCATTCTCTTCCCTCACAGAATCAAGCTCAAGAAATAAACGTGTTAAAAGGCAAATTGGATGACACGAGAAAGACGTTTACTGAGTTGGAAAGACGGCTAATGGATGCCAACTCAAAACTCGAGTTTTACGCGAACAACGTGAGCTTGGATTACGACGAAACGCTGCAGGAAAAAGAAGCCGAACTGGAATCATTACGGCGACAGCTTGATGAACTGAGAAATACACCGGCGACACCAGTCCGTCCTGGGTATCTTCGGACGGACATGGCGGCGCAAACATCACCCGCAAGGGACTTGGAGACGGTTCAAAGTCCAAATATTCGGGCTGTAGAGGAAAGTTTACGGAGCGATCTTGAGGAGAGCAAGAGATTGAGCCAGCAGTATAAGAAATTGTTAGATGAAAAAGTCAGTGAAATACAACGTCTGAAGCAAAAGGTTAGTGCCTCATTCCATCTGAAGCCTTAATTTAAGTTCATCCCGTCTTTCTGATTCTTGAAGTAATTCGATAAAACAATTTTATAATATAATTAGGACCCCACACGCGCTCTTATTGGTCAAAAACCCATGTTTTGTCAGAGTATAGAACACAGAAAAAGCGTCTTTTATTGTTCTCGGTACTCGCGGCGCGTAGAATCTTTAATATAAAATCCTGGATTAGCTGACAGTTTTACATAAAATAGAAGGAAAGATAATCCGAATAGGGAGACCGTGATAGTGATTTTCACTAGATCTGGGTTGGCAATATTTCGGTTTTATTCAAACTATCTTCAAACCATCCCACGCTCTTTTTAACTTGTTGTGTAAACAGCCTGAAGATGATTTGAATTAAACCGAAATATTGCCAACCCAGATCTAGTGAAAATCACTATCATGGTCTCCCTATTCGGATTATCTTTCTTACTATATTACAAAGTAAACGAAGAAGCCTAAGCCGTGTATTACACTGTGATAAAACACTTCGGACATTTGAGAACACTCGAGAAATGTCGAAAACACTCGCCCGTGGATCGTATTTTCTACATTTCCCTCGTGTTCAGAAATGTCCGTTGTGTTTTAACACAGTCTAATACATGGCTTACGCTTCTTTGTTTAATAAAATATATCTTATTGCACTACTTTAAGTTTACGGTATGATCTATAAACGTAGCTGTAGCTTTTAATAAAAATAATTACATTTTGGTCCGAATTACGAAAAAATAACTTGTTCAGCCAAGTTTCGAAATGGCACCGGCTGTGAATTATACTCATTTTTAACAAGGAAAATTGTTAGTCTACAAGTATTTTTTTTTGCCAATAATCATCGAGCAACAAATTTGTTTGGATATTTTTTAGACGACACACAAGTTGTGTTTTTACCAGAATCGAGAAAAGAAAAACAGTTTGTGTTGACTGTCCATTCCACTTTGCTCATGCCATCTGCTGAAAGCAAACCATAACAAGCTTTTCAGGTCTTTATGTAAGTCGATAATAGAATAATAACATTAATAAATACACTTTCAACCGATTCGTGCAAACAAATTGCTTTATGTGGTCCGAGTGGGGCTCGAACCTACTTCTCTCTAGGCTGTTGTGTGTTTTCATTTTAGTGTTTGTACTAACCTTAATTTCGTTGCCTCGGAATTCGTATTTTATTTGGTTAGACTCCTAAAATAAATAAAAAGAAAAACATGGGAAAGTAGACATAAGACCGGAGAAGGTTTCCAGAATAAACACAATGCGATCCAAGCTTTGTTATTAAAATAAAACAATCAAGCCTTACATAGAGATTAATTTTACAATTCTGCAGCTGTGATATTGATTTATAATGCGAAACAGCCGTTCACAAAGCTGTAACAAAAGTTTGAATTTTGTATTTTTAAAAATCACTTTGTTTGAATTGCAGGTTCTTTCGTGTTTTGTTTCATTTTTATTTGCAGTTTTTCTCAGCTTTTTCCATCTTTTCTGTTTTCTCGGATACTTTGAAGACAAAAAATTGTTTCGTTTAAAACAAAAACTTGGCTTTTCCATGAATCGTTTTAAATCGTATTCCTCCTTCTTTTTTAGGAGCTGCGGAGTTCGAAAGAATCTCCGGAAAAAGCTCGAGAGATGGCTGAAATACAGAGACTTCGGAAAGAATACGAAACAGGAGTACGAGCCAACGAAGATCTTCGACGACATTTAGATAGCGAGCTTAGTTCAATAGCAGACGAGCGTCATTCAGCACAGAGTAACGAAGACCAACTTCGGCTGCTACGAACCCAACTTGAACAAACTCTTCAAACCAATGAAGAACTTACGAAGCAATTAAACGAGAATTTGCGAACGTTCGACGAAATGCAAAGACTTAAACAAGAGCTGCAAAATGCGGAGAAAGTGAACGAATCTTTGCGAAGTCAGGTTCACGATCTCGCTCAAGCGTTAGACCATCTTCGGAGCAGTGGGGAGACTGCACAATTGCAAAAACAACTTACGGACGCCAATCGATTAGTCCGAACTCTTACCGATCAGTTGAAAGAGACTCGAAAATCAGCAGAGGAAGTTGTTAATCTTCAGAGGGATCTTCGAAGTGCAAAGAGAATGAACGAGAACTTAGAAAAGAATTTAAATGAAATGGCGAATAATTCAGCAAAACTCAAGAAGCAGCTAGAAAGGTGAGATAATTTAACAGTTGGCGTATTTGACAACCACCATTCAGGCAACAAATGATTTAGCTGCATCCGAAGTTTTCCTATGTATTCTTTGTTTTCTGATGTACAAAAGATATAATTACTTAATATTGTTATTTCGGAAGAGAACAGGATTAACAAGAGTTTAGGCCGTGCAAAAAAGTATTGAACCGACCCAAACTGTTGCATTGGAAACATAAAAGTATAAAGCGCAGGCCAAAGAATTATTTTACTTTTTAATCAGTTATTGAAGTGATATCCACATACATTTTTGAACACTCCGCATCTGATATCGTGGTTGTGTTAGCGTCGTTTTAGTGACACGGTAAGTATAATTTCTAGTTCTAAAGTTTTTCCTAAAGAGAATAACTTAAATATTTGGAAGTAAAAGTTTCAAAAAGGTTGTAAATTTATCGGGCCTTGTAAGAATCTTTTAAGAGTTCAAACCAAGTACCTCTATAACCCGCCGTATCTTGAATGCTCAAACATTTATCAAGGTGACCATCAGGTGGCTGTCGTAAGTTTCGTGTGAAAAATAAATTAGGATGAGAGAAAAAATTGCTCTGAGACAGGGCGAATGCAAGAGACATTAACTTTGATGTAATATTCCTTTCAGTCACAGTTCCCTGGCGCCATTTTGGATTTGCACCAAAACGAGGCTTGCGTTAACCCCAGGGCTAATAAAAACAAATAAAATGGCGAACTTGCTACACACGTGTCAGAAATTTGACAGATCTCGTGTCATTTTTCTGTTTCGTGACGAGAAGCCGAGAGATTCCCACTGTTTACATCAGGCGCAAAGTTCACAGGTCAACGATAGCCTCGTTTTGGTGCCAAATCCAAATGGCGCCGGTGAACTGGGAGAAGCAGTATTAAGAATTTTTACACCAATCTTTCTTTTTGTCTTAAAAAAAAAGACAAAAATATAGCTAGCTATACAGCTTTGGAATACCTGTACTGAGTTTTGGATTCACGAATTCTCGCTTTGCCCAGGTTTAAAAGTATCTTTTGTGATTGTTCTCATAATTTCAGATTGGAGCACGACTTACATCAAAGAGACAAGACGATAGAAACCCTGCAGTCGCGTTTGGCAGCTCGTCCACTCGTACATACTCGTGCCACCTCACCATTCTCGCCCCCGTCCATCAGCACACCCAAGCGGCCGGAACTGTCTCCGTTGACAAGTCAAGGAACTGGGTTCTTAGGATCCCGGATGTCTGCTACAGAGTTTTCACCGCAGAAAGAAAAAGTAAGACGTGCCTTCTGCTTGTTTCCTTTATGCCTTTAATTATTGAAATATTCAGTGTTACAAAATACACATAATTATTATATGAAATACAGTTGTATACCGAATGGTAGCAAGATGAGAGAAATAACATCATTTTTATCAACACTTTCGTGATATCATTTTTGAACCAATAAATTTTTACCACGGATTTCAATGGCCACTCCGGTCGTTCGGTGAACGTTTTCTGTTTTTGACTCAAGGTGAGCGAAAAATGAAAGTTGTTCCTATAGTCCTTTAGATTAGAAAGCAAAACGCAGAAACGATTTGAAGATAAATTTGCAGCAGAATAGTTCTCCTGGTTTTTTAACACGCTATACGAATACTCATACCATCATTAACCATGGATATAACATGCTCTATTTATGATATAGGTACTGATTATTATTATCATTATCATTATCATTATCATTATCGTTATTAATAAACACCTAGAGCAATAGATTTTCATTTATTTTGAAGCTCCTCAGTGTTACCTGTTTAAATGAAGTTAAAGTTTTGGTTGATTTCAAATTATTTACGTACATTCTACGCACATAAGTTAGTGATTTTGACATGGTTATCACATTTGAAGAATTCACCATTGCCATAACTAACTTTTTATTTTCCATTACACTCAGTTGATTTGAAAAGTGTAAGTTGAAAATGTTTTCAAACTGTATCATCGATATCATCATTATTATCATCACCATCATCTTCACAAATTTTTATATCACCATTTATGAGGCCCTCCAAGAAGGGTTCTTATGTCGCTTTGTCGCTCATTTTCAAGCACATCTTTTGGCCTGTTTGGCTAGAGATAAATGTCACTGTAATACAATTGTCGCATTCGCTTTTTTACTTTTTTAAATGTGCGCCAAAATTGCTTAATTTTTGCGTCCTGTAATTTTGTTTTATTTAAAGAGTAAGTGCTCGTAAAAAATTCCTTCTTTTTAATAGAAAATCGACCTCTTTACTTTCTAGTGACTCTTATGGCTAGAGTGTAAACATAAATCACAGAAATTGTTAAAGTTACAAAGGCTCACACTTACTTGATTTTCCTCTACTGCCAATATGCTTTAAAACACGAAAAGTGAAATTGTCGCAAATTATCGCTTCAGTTTTCCGTCAGGTTCTGTCGGCTGTCGGTGTTCTAGAACAAGATTGTCGCTACATTTTTTGCAATTTTGGAGCGATGTCGCTCGTCGCTAAAACGCCCTGGAAGGCCCCATATATACATTCTATCCTTTTCCGCTTTACAATTCTACAATAAAAATCAGTTGAACCATGACTGCAGAATATTCTGCACATTGTTCGTAGTAGTCATTCCCGGCTGAAGTGCCGCAATCTTTGTTCTCCGCGTGACTGTTTTTTTTTAAGTTGTTTTACTGCTGTTTTACAGGAGCAGATGAATTCCCTGTCTTTAGAAAATGGGCTGTTGAAATCAAAGTTAAAAGAGAGCGAACGTTTGAATGCCACGCTGAAGAGCGAGCTGGACGTGCTCTCAACACTGCAAACCACCACAACCGGTCAGCGGACGTCGCCAAGGACAAAAACTGAAACTGAAGACCTCTTAGCAAGCTACTTGGCTGAAATGCGTGATTTGCGTATGCGGTTGGAAGAGAGCATCCGCACTAACGATAGTTTGCGGGCTCAACTAGAACGCCAACTCGCAAAAAGTGGTGTTGCAGATAACAGCATCGATTTACCAGACAAGCTAATAATAGTACGCGAGAATAATTCACTGAGGTCAGATTTACTAGAAAGAGATCGAAATATAGAAAGATTGAACAAAATTGTGGAAAATCTTCAAACAGAAAAAACACGGTAAGCTGGCAGGTTTTATTGTTTGTTTCTTTGTGTCACAAGTAGATTGTTTTGAGGGAGTTTTCACGAAGAATTGCGTAGAATTACATTGTGATTTGCAATAACTTCAAAACTCGTCTTAGAGCCTTGATATCCTAATAAGTGAGTAAAAAGCACAAGAGAAACAACTTATTTCTTTTTGATTTCAGCAGTAATTTTGTAGAAACGATAAGATATTTGATCCATCTACTTAAGGGTTTAAGCATGTCCCCTTCCGATTCCCGGTAAAGTTACTCATTTGTCAGTCGTAAGTGAAGAAAAAAACTATTCGCCCGTGTGGCCATAGTGACCAATAAAAAGGCTACCAGTTACCACTGGCATGCATGTGCTAAACTTGTAACTTTATCTTTCAAAGCCACATCCCACAAGCGTTATGCTTCCACTTAACTTTTTGCTCTGTTTTAGAACCTGAGCCTGTTTGTTAGCTGTGCCGTGCTGACGATGCCTAATAAGGCGGAAAAAGCTGTCCACGGCTGCTAACACTCCGGTTTACTTTCTTTGAGGGTAGATAAAGGGGTAATGCTCACTACTCGTGTGGCCATAATGCCAATTATGGTGGCTACAAGTTACCCCTGGCACGCATGCGCTGAACTTGTGATTTTATTCGCCCTTATGTTGAACTAAGTTTGGTCGCTTCTTTAGATGGCAATTTTTAATCTTTTGCTGCCTGTAGCGTTGATCTACTTTGCTTCTCTTATAACTTTGCAATCGACTGCAGTCAACGAGTGAAATCTTTTTTCCACTTGAAGATAAACTTTATATGTTTAAGCCAACGTATCTGCTTAACCACTGAAATATTACTCTGTTTAATCTTTGTATACAACATATTCTATGACCTCAATATAATTCATTAAACAAATCTTTAACAAAAATAATCTCCAATTAACCTTGAATAAATATAACTCACGGAATTCTGCGGATTCAGATGAAATTTATAGTCATTCGTCTCCTAGAGGAGAGTTCTGAAGGGTTATTAACAACCCTTCTTCCTAATATTATATTAAATTTATGGTACGTTCAATCCATTTTTAGCGATCTGGAGCAGCTAAAGCTGCTTCAGCAGCGGACAGAAGAGAGCGACCAGGCTCTGAAGAGCTTACGGCAGGAGCTGAGTGTGTACGAGCGGCTGTACAGACTCTCGGTTGATGGACGTCACGCAGACGTACAGACAGACGGTTAGTGGAAAATGTTACAGTTACTGGTCTGTTTTGTGTACTTTCTTTGGCTATGTTTGAGCGTGGCAGGGCTCGTAGGGGTTATGGAAAACCTGGAAAGTCATGCATGGAATGTTAGAATTTCCTTTTCTACGTTTGGAAAATCATGGAAACAATAGGCCATTTCTGAATTACGCTCCACTACTGACAAACAAAAACATCGAGTCGAGGTCAAGGGCTAAAAAGTACAGCAAATGTATGAAAGTTAGCACTTAGCCTCGACTTGAAGGTTTTGTTTGTGAGCAGTGGAGCGTAAATCGGAAATGGCCTAATAAAATTTAAGTTGAACACCGTGAAAAAAAAGTTGAAAAAGAGAAAGTTATATTGTATAGCACAGAATTATTACCCAATAAGCTAAGTAAGTGGGTAACAAAGAAAACGGAGGGGACAGAAATAAAAATAAGCGGAATAGCACGGGACCGGTTTGGGGTATTAGTCATCGTTGTAGTCAATATTTCTCCTTTTGGACCTGGTTTAGCCTCTCTCCAGCGGCGGATTAGGTTTTTTAATAAAGAATTTTTGCCGTCCGGTACTTTTTTTTTTTTCTTGATCGCTGAGACAGTACGATTTGACAAAAAAATATATTAAACACGACTACTCTCTTTTAGTTATACTATATATGTACTCGAATTGACTATTTTAATTTAATTTAAATCGATGTAAAATATTCTTTTTGATATTGCAGCTAAAGCTCGTTTGAAAACACACACAAATGGCCAATGGCATAGAGTCCGATACGAATGTCCTTTTCTTTCTTCTGGGCCCAGTTGCTCAAAAGCCCGATAAACAAAGTTCAAAGATAAATTTTTTCATAAGTAGTAAAGCTTTATGATGCTTACAAAAAACTGCAGCGCAAAGCAAACTATAAAAGGTAGGAAACTGGAACATGGATTAGAAATTAACCCTGGGTTGGCAGTAACTAGTGTTTTGAGGAATCGAGCTCTGCGCATGTCTTGCAAAATCGGTAGCTGTTAAAACTTGTTGAGTTCAATCAAACAAATATTAGGGTTAAAAATATACATAACTAACAAAGAATTCAGCACATACGACCCAATAAATTAATGTTTTGTTTGATATAAAGGTACAAGCTACGTCCGAGAAGGACCAAAGAGCCCAGACGGCTCGATGGAAAACAACGCCCTCGCAATGCTCCTATCAGAAATTCGTAGTCTTCGCGTGCAGCTTGAGAGGAGCATTCAGACAAACAATGCATTGCGAATCAAGCTTGAGGAGCAGCTCAAAAGAACAGGAACTCAGTCCCCGGCTAAATCACCGCGGATATCAGTTGTACGACAACTTAATTTCACATCCGGAGGAGATAATGGTATTTTGTCGTTCTTTTTTACATTATACCGACAACTACCTGTAAACTTATACTCAAATGCTCCATTTACATCGATATCAATATTTTCATCTTCATCTACGTGTACGATACAGACTGATTAAAAGCAAGGAAATTTTATCAAATTATTTACAAACATTTGACTAATTAATCAGCATTGATCAAAGTTTGATTCTCTGCTAACTTGTTACTAAAAGTGGAACACGACTACTACACGATGAAACTTTCAGTTGTTTGAATGAGGTAATAGACTCTTCACGCCAGCTTGACATTGTAAAATGTTCCGTTTTTCGGAAAACGGAATTCATCATCGAATTTGTCACATTTGTATTAATAAAAGTGCAAAGTTTCGATGAGAGTGACCGGAAGTGGGTGAAGATGTAAATATTTGAAGCTAAATATTTTTGTGGAAGTGTTGCAAGAAAATGTTATGTTTAGTTAACATGATAAGGAAACCCGTCCATAATACGTTTCTTTGTAGAAATGCTGAGATTTAAAAATTGGTTCCTTTGTCAATTAGGGGTTACATTTTTGAAATTTTTATAGATGTGAAGTTTGATTGTGAATTCCTTTTTCCAATAAATCAATCATTTCGTCTATTCACCCAATTTCCGCAATTTCTCAAGGAACTGAATCAGGTTTGTTTATAGTTCTGAAGACGAAAACTCTTAAGCCTTCATACCACGTTCTTAACAGGTTATGACCAGGACGAAAAAAACAAAGCTACCAAGTCTGTATGGACGGCCGTGAGAGACTACAACGAGCTAGTGGGTAAATTGGGCTGTGCCAGTGAAGAAGCAAGTCACGTGTCACAGGTGTTAAACAACCTTATAAACATCCAATCATGTGACGTCAAGCAGCTATGTCCGGTTCAGAGCTCTATGGAGAAAGTTTGTCGTTGGCTAAAGGAGAGTGAAGACATTACATTCAAGTTTACGGTCAGTCAAGAAGCAAACGGTTCTGTTAACGGCACGAGCGAACACGACAGCGAGGTATTGCTTACGTTGTGACTCAAATAATAGGGACTTCAAGAAACTACGACGGCAACGCCTACGACAACGGCTCAGAAAAAAATATATTTCTGGTTTTGTTCTTTACTCCTTTCTGTGGGTCATTAGGATTTTGTTTTCTCCACCTTCAGCATTGTGAACAGAAAAAGAGTAAAAGTTCCTCCTTGGAGATAAATAAATACTAAGAACATTTTTGTTATCCCGTCCTCGTCGTCCCAAGAACTTCAAAATAGGTCTTGTAACGTTCTGTTTCTTGCGACAACAACGTGCAGGTGTTCAGCTCGATGCATTCCAACGTGCAGTTATTGTGTTTAATACTGTTCTTTGCCGTCGCCGTTGGCGTCCACGTCCTCATATCTTAAACTCTCTATTAATAGTAATAGTAATAGTAATAGCAATGGCTTTCCCTGACAGAGACTGGAGTTCAACCAAAATTTTGGGTATTTTAAGCGAGATTTTTCAATTCTAAAATAACCGTTTCACCACAGTAACTTTTTGTTTTAAAAAAATGCTTACGATGTTTCTATACTTTTTATAGAACAAGAGCCTAAGAGAGGAAATTAACAGATTACGTAACAAGCTGTACTTACAAGATCAAGAGATGAAAAGAGCATGTGAACGGCTCGAGGTAAACCAGTGTACAAGTTTTTCTTTTCAGGTTACGCAAACTTTGTGTTGTTAGTGTTTGAAGCATTTTTATGAATAATCACGCCCACTCGCTTGCTAACCATAGCAAATATGGAACTTAAGTACGTAAAGGCTCCGTAACTGGAAACAATATTCGTACGGCTTACTTACTTACCGTCTTCATCTGCGTCTACTGATCCGTGCACGCTTATTTCTGTCGTGCCTATCTGTATGTACAAGTGCTATCGCTGCATATCTGCATCGTCGTGTACCGGTTTCCATGATTAGTTGCGTGTACGTATGTAGGTCGTATTTACTTGTTCTGCGTATGCGTTTGTTAGTCCGTGTAAGTTTGTTTTCATACGTGTACGTAAGCATGTCCTTGTTCGTTGACGTGTTCTGTATGCCCGTTTGTTGGTCTGTGTAAGTTTGTTTACGTACGTGTACATACGCATGCCCTCGTACGTTGACATGTTCTTCGTGCACGTTTGTTGGTCTGTGTAAGTTTACTTTAACGTTTACGTATTAAAGTATGTAAGTGGGCGTTTTCACTTCCTATACATTAGCGTAAATAAGCGTACGTCAGCATGCAAGTGCTGCCTGTGTTTCGTGTGCGCGAAGTGGGTATCAACAGATCACTAATCGCAGTCCGCGGTCATGTGTGTATCATTTAAACGCGTCAGGTTTTAATATTTATTTTGCATGCTGCTACCGCTTATCACTTTGATTTCTCTTAATGCAGGCCACAAATTTATTAAAGACGAAAATGGAACAACAAATTATGAACCAATGTAAGTTACTAAACTTATCACCTTGCAGACAAATAAAGTAAAACTGACGTAAAACCTTATTCAAACATTTGAAGTTATACACTGAACTACAATTAAACATGATATTTTTTTATATTGAGAATATGGAGAACCAATAGTTACCGATAATCATCAGCATCTACTCAACCAGTGAAAAGTTTTTTTTTCGCACGCTGTGGTTGGTGCACTGATTAGCGATCGTAACAGCGGTTTTTAAAGAATATCAACGAAGCTGAAATTTCAGAAATGATGCGCCAGTTTCAGAGAATACAAAAAGTCCACAAAATTCGGTGTGAATGTATTTGGCAGTCATTTTTAATAATTGTTCGGTTTATGAACAACTTCTTCACAACTAAACAATGCGCGCGCGGCAGCTTGGCTTTGGACGAAAAATATTGTTTTTAAAAAAAACTGTTTCTCACTTAATCACTGGTTGGGTATATTCTGATGTAATTATTTACCTCATTGTCGGTGAAAGCCCGGTATATTCACTTCCACTTCGGTGAATAATTACTCTGTATATCCCTTGTCCACCGAGGCCTTTATATGTCTCAAGAGCGCAATAAATTATTATTGTTGTTGTTGTTGTATAGTAACTTACGTTGTGTGGACGCTATGACCACATAGGAAGCAGGCATCTTCATGTTTGTTCGGTAGTTTTTGTTGAAGTTTAATTTTCGTACTTTGTTTTTCGTGCTTAGTAACTCAGACACAAGCAGTACTTTTAAAAGCTCGTGGGAATTTAGAGGTAAGTTCTCTTATCTCTTCAGTGCTTTGTTCTCGTCAAATTCAGTAGAATAAGAGATGGGATGAGATGAGATGGGATGGGATGAGATGGGATGAGATGGGATCGGATAAGATGGGATGGGATGGGATGACATGAGATGGGATGGGGTGACATGAGATGGGATGGTATGGGATAAGATGGGATGGGATGAGATGGGATGGGATGAGATGGGATGGGATAAGATGGGATTGGATTGGATGGGATGAGATAAGATAAGATAGGATGGGATGGGATAAGATGGGATGGGATGGGATAATGTGGGATGAGATGGGATGGCATGAGATGGGATGGGATGGGATAAGCTGGAAAGATCTATCCAAGAGAAAGGCGTAACTCGCCTTGACTGTCATCTCGGACACCGGGCGGTCGGAAAGATAGAC